>CABHPQ010137859.1:0-18330 GCA_902168405.1 Peromyscus aztecus
ATATTCAGGTACAATTATGGAAATGTTATGTACAAAAATGCTACTACAGTAAAACTTTCTCCAAAATGAAACACTAGGAGTCTCTGAGGTACTTCAAAATGTTAACTCCGAATATATTGAGGAATGTCATAAGAAAAGAATGCATCTTGTTTTCAGGAGTGTCTCTTAGGTCCTTATGGAAGCAGAGGCTTTAGATAGTGCCTTGGTTTTTGGCAGTGGTGTGTAGAGTACATTCAAGATAGTGTATTTACAATTGCAATGTGTAAGGCCTCGCTTGGGAGGGTGTAATCTGGCCAAGCCTGTTTAGTGAATTGTGATCTCAGCTGATGACTGAAAAACCCAACGCAGATTAGTCCTGTTCATGTTCCATCATTACAACACATTTTTCTTCAAATAATTCTACACTAACATTGATGTGTAAGTGTTTGTGGAAATATAAAATGCCACATAAACTAGTGATCAGTCAAAATAAAACCACATGTAACAAGATGTGTCACTAGTAAATATTCATTGCTTTTTATTAGGAAGAAACTCCTTGAGAGATGGCCAGGGTCTGTCTTTGAGGTTGGGACTATCCAGAGCTCACATATCCAACCCACTATGATAGAGAAAGGATAAAAATAGCATGAATTTTGTCAATGTCCTTTCCTGTTGTTGCTGGACTATAAGAATCCCTGTGTTCAATTGTACCTTAAGAGGAGTCCCTCCAGAGACAATTTTTCCATGTTTAAAGTCAAGATCAACCCACCAGAATAAACATCTCATGTATTTTATCTTGATATGTGACATCTCAAATTTGGTTAGAGATAAGAGTTTCTGAAGATACCAGGACAGAGAGCTTGGATTGATAGGACTGCCTTTCCCATACAGTGATAAAAAATGGAAAAATACCAAAGCATACCATTTATCTTTCAGATGGAGACCATAAAATCTATTAATATGGCAAATCCAGTCTTCTATTTGTTCTCCTACAGCTGCACAGATCTATTTTGGGCATTATTTAGGCTTCAACTATTGCATAGGAATCCTATCTTAGCCCCTAGTGGGTGCCTTTCATTTAGGTATGGTCTTATTCTGTGTTTACACCTAGCAATCAAAGGCCAAAGGACAGAATAGTAGAGAGACTTGGGGAATAGATGAATGGGAAATCTGGTCATCCAGCTTAAGTTCTGGGGAGAGTCCACTGCAAATGCTCATCACCTTATTGGGGGAACTGCTCTTTATATAGCACTGCAGAGAAGGCCTTGTCTGACTTCCTTTAAGATTAGCTGGACACTAGACCTACATCAGGCCTGCATCTACCATCCTGGAATTAGTGTGCTTGAGGCAAATGCCTGGCAGGTGGGCTGTGAAAGCATGCTTACAAGGAGTGAAGCCTTGATTAATAGTGGCTCCGATGGATGCAAAGGCATCATGGAGGGAGAGATCACATGGTCCAAGTGAGACAGAGGAGGGGAAGGTGGGTATATGATTAAGTAAGATTCAGGGAGAGTGGGGAATAGTTTGCCAACCCTACCTATAGATATATTTCCTTCTCTTCATCCTGCCTATTGCTATAAAATACTTTATGGCAGTCTTCAACCTTCTTTACTCTGGAGAGTCTTGGGGGCAGGAGCATTTCTAAGCATAGAAACCTCAGAGGGAGAATATACTTGTACTTGAAAAATATTTTTGTAGGAGGAATTTGGGGGTAGAATTGCAGGATTTTTGTTTGAGGTAGAATTGTAAGAAAAATACAGAGGCCAATGCTGGGTGTTCAGCTCTTGTCTCTGCTGTATCAAGTTGGGGGGCGCTACATGTTGGGGCATAAGTGATGATTACACCATGTAATGGCCATGGTTTGCTGATGGACCTCTCTCACTGAAAAAGAGGAGTCGCCCATGTGCACCCTAAGAACAGAAGGGAGAGGGGGATTCAACCCCATCTCTCTGTAGTAGTTTAGAGCACTGCCTGGGGCATTAAGCCTTTGGGTAGGACCCCCTTCACTCTTCTGAAAGCCTTAGTGGTTCCTTAGAGAAAGGGACCTATATCTATACCCCATCATAATATGCTGCCCCCTGCATAGCAAAGTCTCTCCAGGATCGGGTCTTGCTTTGACTTCAGTGGCTTTCCTAGGAGGATATTGCTTCACATGTGTTCCATTTTTATGTCATACTCTGGGAGTCTCGATTACCACTCTCTGGGAGGACTCTTTTTTCTTAGGCTCGAGGTGGGGGCTCTCTATAACTGGGCAGAATCTGTTACCTCCTTGTTCTCAATTCCATGATGGACAGACCTTACTCTCTATCCATCTTGGGCTTCCCATACATTCCTATTTCCTTTCACTGGCTCTCAGCCAATATGCCCGTTTCTAGCCTATTCCTGCCTTGACTGCCACTACTAGACCCCCTATCAGCATGGCTAGACTTCATATAGCATATTAGCTTGACCTAATTGTCTTAGAAGGTGAAAAAGGCAACTTGATGGAATAGATGTACTAAAAATATATTTTGCTATTTTTTACAGTATGTAGCACACAGAGTAGGTCCCTGATCATGAGATCATCAGACTGATAAAAGGAGCTATTATTTATAAAGCACTTAGAACAGTGCTTGGCACTCACTAAGAGCTTTCTGGTTAAACAAACACAAATATAAAGATGCTTATTTATATTTATTAAGCTTATAAAAGGTTTCTTCTTTAAGTATATAAATGATTCATAAAGATAGAAGAAAATGAATTCAATTTATTTGTTTAAGCCAAGCACATATTCTGACTTCTGACAGTGAAATACTGGGAAACATGCCACTCTGAAGTGTGCCTAGTTTCTTGTGCAGATGAACAATATATTAAAGCCATACGCATTTATGTTGTATCCAAAACCAAAAACCACCTTCTTTGAGGTAGATGATCTTTTAAATTAAATTAATCTTTTTCCTAGTTCTCAAATTATTCTTCTTTGTGCCTCTCTCAGTTTATTAAGTCCTTTGAGTGTGTTGAAAAAAAAAAGAGATATAAATATTAAATAATAAAACCAGTAAACCAAATCCAAATATTTTATATGCTTTCAAATTCACTTAGCTTTTGACTTAATGGGAAAAGTTATTCCCTTATGGTCAGACAGCTCTGATTGAAATATTCTTCTATTAATGTCAGTATACTCCTAGGCCATGCAAGTGGCATTGCTGTGAATAATTTCAATAGAAAGGGACATCTGGTCCCATGGGCTATAAAGTGGATATTACTTTCAAAAATGGAAAAGCCAGCATTATTTTCTTTGGGGTCATTGTTTGAAGACTGAATGTTTTAATGTAATTGATCTAAGTCGACAAGAAAACTCATCCAAACAAAGCTATAATCTTTGTCTCTGTGCTGTTCAAAACACACATCAAAAGGCTGACCTTGCCTTCTCAAGTGTGGGGTAACTGGAGAAGTTAGAACTCATTTTACTTTAAAATATTTTGCCAACACTTTTACAAATGTGCTGGGATCCGAATACACAGGCTATGCAAGCGCCTGTGCTTTGTGGCAAGATGAATAAGGAACAGAGCTGTTAAGGCAACTAGGGGTTGTGAACCCAGGGGAGGACCTGGCCTGTGATGCAGGGAAGAGCTGATGGAGAGGGAGGAGATGTTACTGCCAAAGTGTATTAATTGACCATCCTCAAATTATATGTCTGTCTGTCTATCTGTCTTCTTTCCTTCTTTCTTTCTTTCTTTCTTTCTTTCTTTCTTTCTTTCTTTCTTTCTTTCTTTCTCTCTGTCTTTCTTTCTTTCTCTTTTTCTTTCTTTCCATCTGTTAAGGGAGAATGTGATTACTTCCATGAGTTCTTCCTTTAAAAAATGCTTTGCTCCACCCCACTCCTTTCTATGAGAAATTTATCCTTCTGTTTCCAGATTCAAAGATAAGTCTTCTTAAATCTCTTCCCCTTCAGCACTAGGCAGAATTAAACATTTTGCTGTGTTCTTTTAGAACTTAAAAAAGAAGTCTCCTTCAAGAGGATGCCCTATAAATTTGTCAATCAGCCACAGTAATCTAAAGAGGAAGGCTCTCATGGCCCCTTCTGTGTCTCTTGAGATTTTTGTCTCCTTGGTTATGTATCTCAGCATCTCTTTTCCCAAAGAGACTTATCTTGGTAATTCGAACATATCACACAGTGGTCTTCATGCAGTAGTTGACCACTAAAATTTGGGACACAGAAGAGCAGGAAGGCAGAGAGTTTTTCCCCGTTCTGCCCTAGTTCTGTCCTGCTGATTGTAATGACAATACTTCCTCCCCCAGAAAATTTTAAATATTTAATAACATGAGTAATTTGTCCTCAGTTAACTGAGATATCATTTCCATTGTCCCAAATCAGGAATGCAAATGCTCCATATCTGTGTTCACTGGTTTTCCTGTGCATTATTGAAGGCCCTTTTAGTAACTTCCCGGCCTTTGCATGAGTCTTTATGTAACAGCTAGCCATTATTCATAACTATGATCTTTCATTGAAAATCTAGGGGGCTTTCACTGCTTATAGGAAAAGCTGAAATCCTGTGTGATATATGAGGCCCCTCTTCTCTCAGACTCAGCTCACAGCTTCATCTTCGTCTTTCTCAGAGTTTTTCACTCTGTTCTCACACAGCATCCTCAGGGTCCTCCATGTGTGATTATTTTTAAGCTTCCCTTTTAGCCACCCTAGACTTCAGAGAGGACTATCTCTCCTCACGACTGTCTTCAGGAGCAGATATGTTAACAAAGTAGTTCCATGGACTTTTCTCTCCCCCTGGTAAACTTAAAAAAGAATATTTGAGTTTGGTCAGCCAAATCCAATATCTTTTCCTCTCTTTTGCCTTCATGGAGCAGGGCTGAGGTAGGGTGGGTTGGGGATCTCTCAGGTCCTCCAGAGGCCCTGCCCAGAGGCAGGTATGAGGTGAGGGGATGCAGCATGATGTAGGATTCTGCTCAACTCTGGGATTCATCCAGTCTATTTGGCCAATGACCCTAAAGCCATGTTCTTCCACTTTTTCCTCTAAGTAATGGATAAGGTATTTTGGATACTATACTCTAAATATTTTTATTTCTTAATATTGTTTGGAACTTGGATTAAAAAAAAAGGGCACTATTTACTGTTTATTTTGCCCCCTCTACCCTGCTCCCCACTCCAATTTAATTGTCAAAGTCTGGTTCAAATGTTATCAGTTCTTAAGCCCTACCCAACCCCCTCAGGCAGCATTAATTTTCTCTGCCTTTGTGGTCCCATTGTTCATTTAAAAAATGTCTTTGGGCAGTTACTCTGCTTTGGTTTAATGAAAGTTGATTTCCCCCCTCTACATTATAAGCTCCTTGACAGTGATTCCTGACACTCACCTTAACGTACTGGCTCCCAAATATTTCATGCTTAGAAGGTAGTTCAAACAAATGCTTGTGACATTAAACCAAGGTGAAATGCACACCACCTTGGAACAGTACAGATGAAGGGACAGGGACATACTAAGGGTCGCAGCTATCACACCTCAACACTCCTGAGGCATCCTGCTGAAAGTACAGATGGCAGCCATTTAGGTGGTTCTAACGGCATCCTATCCCAGACCTTTACCCGAGGGCTTCAGCAGTGGTCAGAGACCACTGGGCAGGTCTCCTACTGTAGTTGTCCATCTGGATTATATTGGAAAAGCTCCAATGTTTAAATATGGAAATACTATCTGTACTTTTAAGTGGAGGCTGTGCTCTTTCTCAGGATTGGATCCAGCTATAGGGACAAAGCATCTCAGCCACTGGGGAGAGAGATGAAGCAAAGGTTTACATTCTTCCCCTTGCTAGAAGGATGCCTGCAAAGCTATTATTTCCTTTGGTTGAAATGAATAGAGGCTATGTGACTGAAATTGAAACCAAAATGTCTTTCCACTGAGCTGATTGATATGTCTTAGCAGTAGACTAGGGATAACCTTCACCAAGAAGGTATCAAAACAACTAAAATAGTGGACTGCCATTATTAGACACAAGACTAAGGAAAGGCATTGGATATCTTGGATCAATTATTATTTAGATCACTTTGGATCCTCAATTGTGGGTCTAATTTTGGACCCAAAGCACAAAATTGAATAATTGTTTTTTTCTGATTATCTCTTCACCTATAAGTTATATCCAGTTTGTTCAATCTCTGATGACTCTTCAGGGAAAACTATGAGACTATATTACAGGAAATTTGTTTTTCTGGTTTCATGCTTCCATGTTCAGGGATTCCATCACCATTAGTGTAGCATAGCCACCCCTGATCACCCTGTTTTTTGTTTGCTTAGGATAAGTTTTTATGGGTAGCTGAGAATGGACTCAAATTCATGACTCTCTTGCTCTTGGGTTTCAGAATTACAGGAGTGTACCATCATGCCTGGTTCTATGGTCTGCTTCTTGACTAGGGAGGGCTAGTTTCTGAAAGTGCTTTGACGAGTTTTCAGCTCTTTCCTCTTTTTCATCGGGGGATGAATGTCAGTCAGCTACCTAGGTAAAGGTGAGTGCTGCAGATCCTGTTTCTTGACTGGTGGGGTATGTGGGAAATGACCCCCCACACTACCTCATTATCTTCAACAGTATTGTCATCAATGAAAAGGACACTTTACTTTTCACTGCCTGGCTGTGGTGCCTTTATCTCATTGTGGTTCTTTTCAAGATTTGGGTGTATTGTGTTGGACTTCCAGCTCTAATACTGTGAGCTACGATACTATCATTTCAGCTCCAGAATCCACTTTGCAGCAGCACTGAGACAACCTGAACCTCTGGTTCCACTTTGGGAATGTAAATCTACTTTTAAGCGGTGGTGGTTGGGGGGGACGGGACCAAAAAACAAAACCAATTTTCCTTGCATGAGATTTGTTTTTCTTGATATCATCATAGCTTTTTACAAGCAAATGATGGTAATATATTTTTTAATGAAGGTAATTACAAATGAGTCAACACAAGGCTGCTTGTGAACTTTGGGATTGTAGTGAAGTGCTGTCTTATACTAAAGAAATAATTTGATTTGCCATTCAATCAGAGCACATTTACAAGTATGTGTATGTGTCCTTATTCATAATTACTTCAGTATTCCAGCTATAAACCTGAACAGCTTAGTTCTGGACAAACTGTCATGTACAGTTGCTCTACCACACTCATGATCTCAAGGTCAAGTTAGTTCTTAAAAGTAGATAGCAATTTCGGGGTGTTTAAAAGAGGCCCTGGGTTTGTTCGAGGTTGAGGGCCCCATTTCATGGGTTCAGTTTTCTGCTTCTTCTAAACACAGCTGTTCATTGTCGGGGCTATTCCTCTATCTACAGAAGGAGAGATGACTCTCCAGAGAAGGATTTGATCGTTAAGCAAAGGAACACAGCAACAATACAGAGGCACCTGTGCCAGTCCCTTCAGGGGAAGATATCAGTTCCATGCTTTTCTCATGGTCTACTTGATGGTGCTGGAGATAAGTCCCTGCTACATCTCCTCTGCAGAGGAATGCTGAATCACACCCTCGTTTAAACTCACCCAGTAGGATGATGAGAAGTTGGGAGAAAGTTATGGCCCAGAGGTATGCAGTAGGTTCTCTGAGCTGTCAATCATGTGGTGTTTAATCCTATTATCTTATTCTGTGTCTGTGTGAAATGATCTTTTGTAGCTGCTGGCACCAAAAATCCATGTGGCTGCAATAATAACTTCTCACCTTATTATCTAAAAGAGGGCTATCTTCAGATTATTATTAACTAAGAACATGGTCCTTTAAGGACTGCCTTAAAAATTGAAATCCTCATGTACACAGTCATTTGCCCAGTTGAAAATAATCAGAAGAAAGGGTATGTGGAAATCTCCTGCCAGTGTCTGTGCTGGGATGAAGACTATTATTCTAAACCCATCAGAATCACCTCCAGGAGGCCACTGCTTGAAAGCACAGCCTGCCCCTCCCTGGGAGTTTCCAGTCAGTGAGAATTTGTGTTTCAGGGCAGTTTCCAGGGATGCTGCAGCTGTTGTTCCAGGGACCACACTTTGAGAGCCAGTGGCTTAGCCTAAGCTGCTGGGGGAGGCAACAAAGCAAACCAACCAACAGACATCTCAAATGTGTCCCACTCCAGCAAATAAAGGAACAGTTCACAGGGTGAGGCAGAAACCACGCCCACTGTTTCTCGGAGTCTACTTTAAAGCATGAGCCACCAGGGAGCTTCTTCCTCAAAGGGCCAGCAAAGCCAGTATTTTGAGCCTTGCAGGCAGGATGGACCCACTTAAAGGACTCCACTTTGTGATTGTGACATAGAACCATTCAGAGATACTTTCTTTAGCACAGCATGTATGTTGTAGTAAATCTTTATTTATAAAAATAGATGGCATGCTAGATTTGGCTCCGGGACTACAGTTTGCCCACCTTTGGGCCTAGATAATGTGCTAAAGAAATTCATAGAAGGAAAAGATCTGTTCATTTATCCTGAGTGTGCGATGGGGAATGACCAAGTTGGAAACATGGATATGCGAGCCCAGTGTTGATGGACTTTCAGTGGCATACTGCTTTTGTTGGCAGATGAACTCCCTAGCAATTCAGCCCCTAGACCTGGCTACTTGGGACTGTATAAAATCCACTCCCCCATTATAATAGGAGTTTCACTGTGCAAGTTAAATTTCTCACGTATACTTGCGTTTTCTTCTTGGTGTTTGTTTAAAAGTAAAGGACATACTTACTAACGTATTTCATCATTTAGGAGAATTTATGGAGTTCTGAATTAAATTTTGTTTTTCATTTGTTTTTCCCTCTCCTCATTTCACAAAGAGCCATTTGGGTATATTTCTTCCCACTTTATGGTAGGTTTGTGGTGTTTACTAGAGCTGCTAAAAGTAAAATTACTTGAAGATAAGCTTTCTAGGTGGCTTTTGTGAAAGACCAAACTCATGCCCTGAAGGGGAGTGTCTTTGACGGGGGACAGGTGTGGCCGGGTATTAAGTAAAGGAAGAATATAATAGGATAAGAGATTCAACTCCCTGACCCAGTAGCTGGTTTGGTTCTCAGGACTTCCTACTTGGCTAAGAGCCATATGAGCCTAGTGGTCACCCCGCTGATGGAAACGCATTCTTCCCTTGACTTCAGACAGTCCACCACCCTGGACTGCTCTCACCCCGCTAGCGACTCCCCACCCCCATCTCTTGGGTAATTCCTTTTATCTCTCTGATCTCTGATACAGGGCTACCCTAAGCCCTGCTTTTTATTCTCTTTCCATTTCTCATTTTTTTTCAACTCCACTGCCTCTTCATGTGTTCCCCACCCCTCTAGTTAAAATGACGGGGTTCCCCTCATGTCTTAAGGAGTGCCAGAGTGGCCCACCATAGAGTGATGGGACAGATGTGGACAACTTCTGTATCATGGCACCTTGAGTGAGGGAACTGAGAGCCCCTCCTCAGTTTCCTAAGTTGTCTGCAGGCAGGAGAGAGTGAAAGTTGGGGAGCATGTGGGAGTGCTACAGATGTGGTTCCCCCAAGTGCACGGATTAATGTCTCCAGAATGGCACTAATTAGGACATGGGGAAATAACAAAAAGTGTAATAAAAAGGAGCTCTTTAGATCTTTGCAGGCTCGCCCTTGAAAGGGATTGTGGGAGCCTTATCTTTCTCCCACTTCCTAGCCACAGGGAGCAGTTTTGCTTGATCATGACTCCTACAATAATGTTCCGCCTCATCACAGGGGCCCAAAGCAATACAGCTAATCACTCAGGAACCATGTGTTTAAAATTAATTCAATTTTAATTTGATTTTCTCAATTTTGTTGTGTTTCTGAAATGGGATCATGCTCTATAGCTCAGGCTGTTCTCAGACCCGGGATCTTGCCATCTCGGCCTTCAAAGATGTACAGGTGCGCACTGCTGTGTCCAGTTCAAATGCTTCTCACAGTGAAAAAAAAAAAACTAAATCGTACACGGTTGGGGGTGATGAGGAGACTAATATCGATGGCAAGTTTGAACTTAACAAAAAGTATATGGAGGCGATGTTAAAATTTATTTGAATTAAGGAAAATGTTATCATGTGACATTTCCAATGTATCTAAGTTTATGAACGTCAATTCATACTGCAACAGTTCTTAGTATTTGACTAATGGGAACACACAAATCAACAGGGCAAAACAAATGTGGTTGTGTCTCAACAGGCCAGGTTCTGAGGCCAGCCAACGGGGGTGCAGGGAACTTTTCATGCAGGCATGCTGGGTTCAGTTGCTGCTTGCTCCCCAGCCTCCCCCAGGATTTCATAACAAATCCTAATGTGCAGCACAGACCGTGCCCACTTCCTGTGTTCTCCCTCTGGGTGGAAGAAAGGCTGCTAATGAGGCAGAGCTCAGCTCGGATTTGTTTGATGACCAGGAAAGCTGACTCTTCAATCCGCACACTCCCTGTTCCGGCACAGGCACACCTAGTCTTTTTTTCCCCCCACACTGCTTCTTTGCAACAGGAATTGCCCACAGATCCCCATGTGGACCCAGGGACGCCAAGGCTTGTTAAGGTCGCAGATTCTGCTGCCTGTGCTTTAGGACTCGAGTGTTGGCCTGCTGGGCTGTGGCATGTAGACCTCTGCTGAGTCTGGAAATCTGGCCTCCAGTGTGGAACAGGGACAGCCTGTTCAGTGAGAGAAGAGTGCTGTTTTATTCAGCCATGGGTGCCAAAAGAGAGGAGGGAAAATCTGCTCCTTGCCTATTTGGCTATTATTATTAAGGCATGAAATCTCTTCTTTTCCTCACTTTTTTAAGGGGTTAATGAGCTGAGAGTTTAAGGTTCAAACACCTCTTTATTGTTAAAACAATGATAACTTCATTAGCGACACCCGGACCTTTATTTTATTCTTCAGAACTATATGGATTACATTTTGCTTTTTAGATTCTTTCATTTCAAGAGCTTGAAATGTTCCAAACAATGTTTTGCAGGGATTAAACAAATTTTTAACAACCCTCAAAAGGGACTTTGGAGGGCCTGTGCTGAATTCTTCAGCTCTAATCATTTTTAGCAAATGGGAGTTTCAATCCACGTTCCTTTGAGACCCCTAGGGAATGAGATACCATCTCTTCTCTAAATATATCTAACTGTGAGTTGATGATTATGGCAGAAAAGCACCAGTCAGCACAAGTTTTCCCATCTATTTTCTGTTTGCCTAACTTTATAGTTTGCTTTGCATTGCTACCAAATGAATTGATCCTAATCTAGACTGAAAAGAAGACACGGGTGACTATTGCTTTGGATCAGTGGGAGAAATCAATAGATATTTCCTTTTCTGTATAAACAGAAATACCAAAGCCATGATGGCATTGGCTAATGCAATTTTTTTTTTTTACCTTCTAAATGCATTAGTTAGAAATGGTTTAATAATAATCGTCACCGAATAGGAACACATTCAAATTTCCCAGACTGAATGTTCTGTGCCAGTCATGGTGCCCATGGCGGTCTTTGCATATACACCTTCCCGTTCAGTTTTCTTCTTTGAGTCTTTCCGTCACGTTACCACCTCATTTGTCTTTTCCTTTCTGGACTACATTGTCTAAGCCCTCCAATTGCACTTCATGTCAGGCTGGAAACCAAAGCTGAAAACAAGGCTAGGAAGACTAAGCTTTGCCATGTACAACAGTGATCTCTCAGACACCCATTTGCATGGGCCAGGGACTGAATTCAGTTCTCAGGATGATAAAAATGCTTAAGACGTGGGTTCTATTTCCTATAGTCTCAGAGTTTGCAGGTGACAGGCAGCTGAGCAGGGAAGTGGACACATAATCACTAATGACCAAGAGGTGCTACCAGAGAGTTTTAGAGGGTAAAGTAGGGATGTGGAAGATGTGAGGAATGTGGACCTATGAGGTTCATCTAGGAAGGGAAGTACTTGGAAGGTAGATTCATAGGCTGAGAGATTAAAAGAATGTTGCCATTAGTAATAGGAGAGGGCTGATTCCCAGCAGGTATCAAAAAGTGACAAAACATACCGAATGGGGTATATTATTTCAAGGAAACTGTAAGCATCTTGCAATGAGTGGATTAGAATGTCCCTGTGGCATTGTGGGAAAAAGAAGCTAGGAAAGAAACAAGAATAATATGGAGAGTCTTTCACTTAGCAATGAAACAAGAAAGGTCCTGTTATCATGAAAAGAATCTACTTTAACTGGCCAACAGAAGTAAATTTGACTGATCTTGAGAACAAAAATATCAATTATTTCCAACCTAAATCTTTCTAATCTGCAAAGATTTCTCACCATCCTTCACTCCATGGAAAAGTGCTTAGGGGATCCCATTTGAACACTGGGCAGATTACCTGGTCAAACTTGTTTAAAAGAACTGTCCCATCCCTGAACAAGTAATTCCAAAGTGAAAAAGTTCCTTTTCTCAAAAAGAGAAGGATCCTAGTTTGATTGGAAAAGGGTCAGATGAACAAGACAGCAAACACCAAGAAACCATTTTCCTCAAAATTTCTTCTATTCTCCAAAGTTGTTTTGACTTCATTGTTTTGATTTTCAAAGTGACTTTTAATTAACAAGGATGGCCAATGTTTTACCCAACCAACTTGTGCCAAGTCATTTCACCAAATGGAGAGAAGTCAGGGTTGAGAATACTGTGTCCCCCCACCCCCCAATTATCCTTTAGATAGAAAGTCCTCTAAAAGGCAGAGGAAATTTTGAATAACCCAGGCTGTTGAGAGCATTTGAAAAATGGCATAGTCATCACAGTCCTCAGGAACTGCCCATGACTTGGTACTTATAACTATACTCAGTCTTGGCCTTTGGTTGAGACAGAAGAAAGCCTGTGTGATTGGTCTGAAAAGACCAGAGCATCTACAGAAAGGCACTAGGATGTTTTTGATATACATGCGACCTGCTTGGAGGAAGCTTAGTCTCTTTTACCAGAGTTTGAACTTGGGGTGGATAATATGTGAGAGTTTAATTCACTCTTTCTCATTTCTTGACTTCCCTGGGTAAGGTTCTATTATGTATAGCGTTGTTACCCCCCATCTTGGGAAAGTTATGGGCTCAGTGATGGAAAATTTCATGTTATGGTTATCCTAATGCATTTGATGATGGTGCAATGATCAAAAAAGATGCCAGTGATGACAATTGAACGTCCCTTTGCCTTCCCAGCCTCCTTCATATATTCTCAGGCATAGGATGACAAAGGGAAGTCCACGAGTCACATGAAGAAGGACGATAGTAGCCATGTACACGGTCAGGAGCTCCTCCGCTTGCCTCCGTCTGCCCTTTCTTAGTCACTTTCTCCTTTGCCTGTTCATGCTGTTTCTCCAGCATCTTAGCCACTGACCAGCATTCTCTCCCCACCTGAATCCTTATGGATGACTCATTCAAAGCAATGATTAACCGAGTCCTGAACAGAGTGAGTCCTCAACTAGGTGCAGAATGAAACAATGCTCTCAAGCTTTCAAAGGTAGCTGACTTTTATGGAGCCTCTTCTTAAGTGAGCTAATGCTTTACATGTGGATAGAAGGGGGCAAAAATGTTTGAGAATCACAGCAGCCTAGGTATATACCCAGGTGCCCAAGTAGTTGGATATAAGATTAAAGGTATAATCTGTCTGAGATATCATTTTATAACTATAAAGAGCCACATGATTTCTACCTTGGATGGATTTGTCAAGTATTAAAAGAGACAGTGTATATGGCAATGTCTTGCATCGTGTCTGAGACTTGAGTAAATGCTTCCTTCCTTTTAGTCGTATCTTAGAATGCTGCTAAGCTGTTCTAGGTAGCATCTTGAGGATGACAAGTTAAAAGGATCATTAAGCTCTGGTGTGGATGGATGTCTTAGAAGAGATGAGCAGCAGTCAGGAGAGTGACATGGTTAGGAATTTTTAAAAGAAATGATAGTTTCTACGGTTAATTTTCTTGGCTGGGGTTTAAGAGGAAATTCAAGGTTCTTGTTAATTATACTTACCAATTGGGTCTAATTGGCAAGTACCCCAAAATGAGTAAAACAAGCGGGAGTCAAGAGAGAAAAACGGCAGGCATCCTGTCAAAAAACAAAAGCTTTGAAATTTCTACAACCCAATGGTTGGATACACATTTCATTAAAGCAGATGGACCACCCGATTTGTGTAAGTCTGTGTGCGTGCAACCCACGCCACACATGCAGAGTTGTGTGAAGTATCACACAGACTTCTTAAAACCAAACACAAGCAGATTCATAAGATCAACATGCCTTCTGCTGATGGAAGCATATTTTGTCCTGTTCTAGTCTAGGATAGGTATGGGAGGGGAAGGGATTAAGATACATTCATATTACATGTTTATTCCAGGGCTTAGCATTGGTAAAACCCAAAAGTGTTGGTTGCTGATGTATCAGGTAAATTGATAATCTGATAATTACACTCTTTCAGTTCTCTGTCTTCCAGGACAGGACAAGAAGCAGATTCAGATTCATGCCTCTGTCTTGTTTCTTCCTTTTAGAAACATTTCTGTGATTTTTTTTTTTTTTTTTTTTAGCGAAACATTCCATTGCCAAACAATTAGTTACATTAGCTGGTCACATGCTAATCTACTTGATTTGTTACTAAACATGAACAATGTTACGTACTGAGGATTCTCATTCTACTTTTTCTCCCTCTCTCATTGGCTAGCCAGGGGAGTGTCTGCCTCCCCAATGCCCTCTCTCTCTGTCTTTAAAAGGTATCACAGTCATTTCAATATGTCAGGTTTCCTACCAAGCTGGCTTTTCTGCCTCCCACCTGGGAAAGACACTCAATGGTTAAGATCCTGTCTGGTGAGTTGCTCACGGCTAAGGTAGCCAGCCTTTGGCTAGGTGGCTCAAATAGCATCTGCTATCAAATCTAGGCCTAAGGTAGCAAGTCTGTATTTGTCTTTCTGATGACCTTACCCTAGAGCAGCATATAAGGGAATTCCAGACCCCAGCTCCTTAGGATTGAGCTAGACTTCTAGAGAAGCTCCAGTTTGTGGCAGTTGCTGGGACCACAGGCTGGGCAGGGATGGATGGTTGGTCAGAGGCACTGTGCCTCTTTTCATGGGTCATCACTGAGCCATTCCTTATGTCTACCTCTGATAAAAATGCGTTGTTAGAACAGTGAACACAATTCAAGTATCCCTTGAAATTCAGGACGTGGGTTGCTTCCTTTAGATTCTCTACTGTTTATAAGGTAACAATCCAAAATTAACAATGTTACATTTCCCAGAGTATCCATAATTAGTGTGCTTCTGAGGATGCAAATTTAGCTGACAATTGTGTGTGGCCATTAAACCACTTGTTAAGACTATAAGCAAAGCTTCTAATAGATGGCAACCATATACCCCCCCCACCCCAGGTATTTAGTGTAAGTATTGTGGATGGAACTGAGTAATACATAAATGTATATTAAAATTAAATAAATCTGGCTTTGTTATATTGTTCCTGGAGTGAACCATGTGCTGTTATTTCCCTAGATATATGAACCCCTCATGAAGAAAAATCTCAAAGGATGCTGTGCTAAAGGGCAGGGCAAAGAGTTACGGTAGTAGAGTTAAAAACCAGAATGTCAAGGCAAAGGGATGCATTGATTGCATCCCTGGTTGTCTTGCTATTTCTTTAATGACCCCCAGGACACAGCAGAGAGATGATGAGTGAGAAGATGCGGGGATAAAGGACTAAAGATTTTGTACTGAGACAGTATTGATTCCACAAGCGCCATGTTGGTATATGTTGCTGAGGTGCATAGAGTTGTTTTTCCTCTGAATTCCTAGGGCATTGTATAAACAGAGAACCATCCCTCAAACTGAGATAGTGACATGCTGCTGAGCAGGGAACAACAAGCTGTGTATAGTTTGGGTTCAGGTAGAAGCTCCATCAAGTCAATTCACTGTGAATTCAGGTAGAACCTTTGGTTTTCTCTAAGTGGCTTTTCTATATAGAGAATGAAAGCAGTTAGCTAGATGAGGCCTACAGATTGTTTATATGTCTATGTGGCGTGTGTGTGTGTGTGTGTGTGTGTGTGTGTGTGTGTGTATGTGGCACGCGCACATACACTGTACTGTTTATGTTCTCATTCTGTATTCTCCTTCAGTTTCTCCCTAAGACTCTCTGTTAGTAAAAGGAGTGAAGCATACATGCCTCTCCTTATGAGTTTAACAACTTTTATGTTCTAAAAAACTAACTTGAGTTCACATGTTCTCCTTCATGTGTGCCCCAGAAAATTTCTCTGTGCCCTTAGAGGATAAAACATAAAGAGAAAGGAAACAGGTTTCAACTCTAGGTACTGCATTAAATTTCTGCCTATTGGAAGTGTTTGCCTGCGTGGCATGTAAGTGTGCTGCCCCATTGTGCCTGTCAAATCTTGCTTGACAGGCGTTCCCATGAATATTCCATCCAGAAACGGTTTTGTCTGAATTGCCACTGTACTCTGTATCACAAAGGGCATGGAGCTCTGGCTGTTCTATAGCACCACCTCTGCACACACAGCCAGCCCTTTGGAGCAGGTTGGTACAGGTGTGGGCTCAGACACAGACTTCCTGGGTCTGCCACTCAGTAACGCTCTGATCTGTGGTCTGGTCCCTGGCCTCTGCACTTCAGTTGGCTTACTAAGGAACCGATGAAGAACGGCTGTTGTTGGGATTAAGTCAGCTCTTCCTTGTAAATGATTTAGAGTAGCACTCGGTGAATACAAGGTTTTGTTGACTTCTTTGAAAGACTAAGTTCTTCAACACAAAGCTATGCCTGCTGTACCTTGCAGCCCCAACAGTGCTTTATGTAGTGTGGGCACTCAGGCAAATTTGTGACGAAAAAAGCCCCAAAGAAGCATTGTCATGGGAAAATGGAATGGTGCAATTCCTGCTTATTTTAAAATGAGAGTAGGTTTTGCCACGTTTTAGAAAAGTGAAGAAATTCAGTATACACTTTGCCTGCATAGGAAATGTCTTAAAATCATTCTGAGGTAAATTGGAGACACTCTGCTACAGTGAGCATATGGACAATATTGAACATGAAACATCTGTCAAACGGGCTGCAACTTAATGGGGAGAGAGGGAGCTGGACTTTGGGGGTGCCCAGGAGTGTGATGACAGAAATGACTAGTTGTCGGGCTGCCGTATTTTCCTGTTGGTAGGGACACAGATGTAGAGTGTTTCCAGTCTCCCCTCTGTAACAGGACATCTATTTATAGTTTAGTACTGGGAACGTGTTTAGGCCATGTTGTCATCTGCCAACTCCAAAGCGGGAATATGACTTGGGCTCTGATTTTAGTTACTACTAAATACAAGCATGAAATTTGTTACACTGGCCCCATCATTTTTATGTAACTTTCATAGTGACTTGAGACTATTGTTCACATGTCTGTCACCAGCCTCTTTTCCCTTAAGTGTCCTGAGTGGACTGTTTGCTGATTCTTCACTCCTAAGGCAAAGCCAAGACTGCATGGATCAGGGAAGAGGTATTTTGAATGCAGTGATGCAGGTTCACATTTCCTGGTCAGGTATGATGGGGGTCACCCTAGAGCTGGGGTAGGAGAACCAGGAGAGGAGAGCTAAAGCCTACAACAATTGAAAGAACAATTTAAGAAAGACACACAACATGAGAACTACAGTAGATGGTGGTGTGCTGTAGTTAGGAATTTTGCCAAATGAGTAGGTTCTGGCAATGCATCATAGGGAGGAGATGGGGAACTATGTGAGATGGTTTTATGATGGATGTGCCTTACAATTCTACTTTGCATACCTCATACATAACACCTATTTTAAAACATGGTGTGTGTGTGTGTGTGTGTGTGTGTGTGTGTGTGTGTGTGTGCAGGAAAGGAAGTTATCAAAGTCCTGTGTTACAGGGATAGGGGGACTACTTCCAAAGGCTTATTCATATCCTCTTTGGCAAAACTTGTCTCTGTTTATTGTAAAATTCAACATCAGGCTGGCTATTTTTATGCCCACTTGACACAAGTTAGAATCATCTGAAAGGAGGAAAACTCAACTGAGAAAATGCCTCCGTGAAATCCAGCTGGAGGGCATTTCCTTAATTAACAATTGATGGGGGTGAGCCCAACCCATTGTGGGTGGTGCCATCCCTGGGCTGGTGATCATGGGTTCTATAAGAAAGAAGGCTGAGCTGGGCAGTAGTGGCGCATGCCTTTAATCCCACCATTCGGGAGGCAGAGCCAGGCAGATCTTTGTGAGTTCAAGGCCAGTCCGGTCTACAGATCAAGATCCAGGACAGGCACCAAAACTACACAGAGAAACCCTGTCTCCAAAAACAAACCAAAAAAAAGAAAGAAAGAAAGAAAGAAAGAAAGAAAGAAAGAAAGAAAGAAAGAAAGAAAGAAAGAAAGAAAGAAAGAAAGAAAGAGAGCAGGCTGAGCCAGGCAGTGGAAGCACACACCTTTAATCCCAGCACTCTATCCCAGACCAGTCTCTGTGAGTT
>CABHPQ010137860.1:0-31167 GCA_902168405.1 Peromyscus aztecus
TGAGTTCAAGGCCAGCCTGGGCTACAGAGCGAGATCGAGGACAGGCTCCAAAGCTACACAGAGAAACCCTGTCTCGAAAAAAAAGGGGGAAAAAAAAAAGATAAGGTCTTTCTTAATCTGAAGTTCTTTATGTCACATTGTAACAAGTTGTCTTCATTATAAATAAATAAAAATAAAGCTTTGATTAAAAACTAAAAATTTATTCAAAAAGTCAGTCAATGGTTTCTTGTTTCAATAGATACCTGTTTGTTGGAAGCATTGTGTGCGCTGCTTACATACACAGTTTGATAAACCAGAAGATGGAAGACTGATTTATACTGGGAACCTGGCCCGAGCAGTATTTGGTGGGTAATCTAAAGTGATGTCATTCCCTTTTTTTTTTCTCTTTTTTTTATTTTTGAGATTATAATTTAATTGTATTTCATTCTTCCCTCTTCCTGCCTTCAAACCTCCCATATATTCCTCCTCACTCTCCTTCAAATTCATGTCCTCTTTTCTTCACTAATTGTTATTGCATGCGTGTGTGTGTGTGTGCGCGCGCGCACACACACACACACATACACACACACCCCTAACTATAACCTGCTACTTGTTTGTGTTTTCAGGGCTGACAGTTCTGCACTGGAAAACCAATTGGTATGCTCTTCTCTGGGGAGGATCACTTCTCCCAAGTCCAGCTTTACTCAGTTGCCTATAGTTCTTTGTGTGGGGTTGAGGCCTCCTGGGCTTGTCCCTACCCAGTAAACTTTTTTAGCATGTCACCTATGTTCTTTTGTTTTTTTTTTAACCTTTTAGAGAGTTTTTTGGGGAGAGGAGAGAGAGAGAGAGAGAGAGAGAGAGAGAGAGAGAGAGAGAGAGAGGGAGAAAGACCACGTGGAAGGGGAGAATACGGAAGGAGAGGTTATAAGGAAAAAAGAGTCACCTATGTTCTTAGCATCACTCAATTATTATAACACATGAGGAAAATTGTTTTTTTCCTTGAAGCCATTGATACAACGTAGAGGTGGAGACTTTCCCTTTTAGGAGTTTTAAAGATGTTTGAAGGTGCCGGGCGGTGGTGGCACATGCCTTTAATCCCAGCACTTGGGAGGCAGAGGCAGGAGGATCTCTGAGTTTGAGGCCAGCCTGGTCTACAAAGCAAGTTTCAGGACAGCCAGGACTGTTACAGAGAGGAACCCTGTCTCGAAAACAAACAAACAAACAAAGGTGGTTGAAGGCTGAATTGTGGTTTTGTGATCTTACAACTAGGCATTGAGGCATTGAAGCTTCCCTTCTTAGGTCACTTGTCTTAGAGTATTCAACAGAAAAATGAAAATGTTTGAATAGTCTTAAAAAAGTGGGAGGTTGTTGTTATGGTTTGATTTAAACTTCCCCAGCTGTTTTTGAGAGTTGTGGAAACTTTAGGCCTTCCTCTAGAAGTAGGTCACTGGGGGGTGAGTTCTTGGAGGGAGGATTATCTTGTTCCTGGCTCCTTGTCCCTCTCTCTGCTTCCAGGTTGTCATGAAGGTCTTCCACTGTATAATAATACACTTGTTGGCATGATGTTGCCCAAGTACATAGGACTAAGCAACTGTGGGCTGAAGTCTCAGAAATAATGTGTCAAAGTTACCATTTATTTATCTATTTATTTAATTAATTGATTTATTTATTTATGTGCATTGGTATTTGCCTGCATGTATGTCTGTGTGAGGGTGTCAGCCCTGGAACAGAAGTTACACACAGTTGTGAGCTGCCATGTGGGTGCTGGGAATTGAACCCTGGTCCTGGTCCTCTGGAAGAGCAGTTAGTGCTCTTAATTACTGAGCCATCTCTCCAGCCCCCACCTTTTTCTTTCTTTCTTTCTTTTCTTTTTTTTTTTTTTTTTGGTTTTTCGAGACAGGGTTTCTCTGTGTAGTTTTGGTGCCTATCCTGGATCTCACTCTGTAGACCAGGCTGGCCTCGAACTCACAGAGATCCTCCTGGCTCTGCCTCCCGAGTGCTGGGATTAAGGGCGTGCGCCACCACCGCCCAGCAGGTAATGCAGACTCTCAAAGTTGGTGGGAAAGAAAAGATGAATGAATATAACCAGCCATATGTGCGGTGTTATGATTAGATAGGAGTTCAAGCTGAGGAGAGGAAGAACAAAGTGGTGGCATCAGATGGCTTCCATTAGGTCTTGTCTGATTGAAGAGATGTGAAAGACGCACAAAGGCAGGAAGGTTGTCATGGTTCCCACTGATTGTCAGCTTGAAGGGATCTAGAGAGCCTCTGGGTGTGTCTGAGAGAGATTGCCTAGATAAGTGTAGTGGAGGTGGGAAGATCCACCCTAAATGTGGGTTTTGCCATTCCATATGTAGGGTCCTGGGCTGAATAAAGAGGAGAAAGCTATCTCCTGACTGGGTGCAGTGTGCCTGGTCACATCCAGTTCCTGCTGCACCGCTTTCCTAGCTAGTAGTTTCTTTTTAGAAGCTGGCAACAAAAGAAATGTATTTTCTTACAGTTCTGCAGGCTGAAAGTGTCAAGTGAGGTGTGCCCTGGGCCGTGCTCTCGAAGGCTCTAGGAAGTATTCTTACCCCAGCTCCTGGTGGCTCCTGGCAGTCCTTAGCATTCGTGGCTTGTAGCTTGCCTGACTCTGACTGCTGCTGGTTCTTCCTGTGGCAGCCTTCCCTGCATCTCTTATTTTTTCTGCCCTTATAAGGGCACTCTCATTAGATTTAGAGCATACCTTAATCCAGCATGATCTCATCTTGTTCTTTAGATCTGCAAAGATCTTATTTCCAAATAAGGACACGTGAAGTTCTAGTTAGGCATCAGTTTTAGGGGACACTACTTAACTCACTACAATGTAACGAAAGTAATAGGAAAAAAAGATATTTTGGTGAGTTATATAGGAGGCACCATGGTCCTCATTTATCTCGTGCATACTGATGTCATAGCAACCACCTGTGGGAAGAGGAACTATATTTAAATTACTGACAATGTAATTAAACTTATAGCCAATAGCAGTATATGAGAGTGGCTGCTTAGTTCCAGTTCATAAACAGTTGTCAGACTTGTTTTTGTCAATTTGGGGGAAAGCAGTAACATCAGTTTTAATTACATGTATCTTATGAATGAGATTTTTGTACCAATTTATTTAAATTTATTTAAAAGGCCATTTATATATTTGCCCTTAAAATGTCAAGCTTTTTGGTTTTCTCATTCCACAAGCATTTTGTATGTTGGGGATACTAATCCTTCTGATATAAATTCAGAATATTTCTGTCAAGGACAGGATGTAGTCTCAAACTTGCTATGTAAAGTAGGCTGGCCTTGAACTGGTCTTCTGTTCCAGTCTCACATGCTGAGGTTACTGGTGTTGCCTGTGCCCGGCTGTGTTTTCCTTTTCTTCTTTCTTTTTTAAAATGTAGTCAGACTGTCAGTCTTTTGACCCTGGTTGTTTCTGGAACTTAAAAAAAAAAGATTTAGTTACTTTTTAAATGTGTATGTGACTGTGTCTTTATGGGAGTATGTCACATGAGTACGGATGTCCTCAGAGGCTGGAGATGTTGGATCCCTCGGACTGGAGTTTCAGGCAGTTGGAGCCACTAGATGTGGGTGCTGGGAACTGAACTCTGAAAGAGCAGTACTGGCTCTGAACTGCTAAGGCATCCCTCCTCCACCCCGTGTGTGTTTGTATGTAGAATCTCATGTTGTCCAGGCTCTCCTCGCTCAGACCTTCTGTGTAACTGAAGCTGGGTTTCACTTCTGCTTCCACCTTCTAGGAGTTCATGTTTGTGCCAGCATGTCCAGCTCTGTTTCTGTATTTATAGTCATACTCAGAATTTTCCATTCCAGATTATAAAGGACTTCATAGATACCTCTATGATGCTTTTTTTCACATTTAAATCTCTAAACTCTTTGGACTTTTGATGGCTTATGGTACAATGTATGGGTTGAATTTTATCATTTTCTTTTAAATTTTTTAAATTATTATTATTATTATTATTGTTAGTGGGGGGGAGAGGGAGGGATATGGCACATGTGTAGAGTTCAAAGAACATTATAGCTGGACATGGTGGCACCTGAATTTAATCCTAGCATTTAGGAGGCAGAGGCAGGGGGAATCTCTCCAAGTTCGAGGCCAGTCTGGTCTACAGAGCTAGTTGCAAGACAGCCAGGGCTACACAGAGAAGCCCTGTCTCGAAAAACCAAAGCAGAACAACATTATGGGTCAGTTCTCCTATTTTTATGTGGGTTCTGGGAGTTGAAATGAGGTTGTCAGGCTTGTACAGCAGGTGCTTTAACCTCTGGGCCATCTTGCTGGCCCCAGCTTTTTTTTTTTTTTTTTTTTTTTAAAGAGGCATGTGCCACCATGCCCAGCTCACCCACTGATTATGTCTTTATTCTGTATTAAATTCAATATATAATTCAATGTATTTTGGGGTTTTCTGTTTTGCTCTGTTTGTCTCTTTATGTATGCATCAATGCTATACTAGTCTCTCTCCATCTCTCTCTCTCTTTTTGGGGGGGCAGCGCCACACTTTTATAGTTTATTAGATTTTAATATCTGAGAGGGCTAACCCTTATCTCTTTGCCCTCTTCCCCCCCCAACGTACTTTATAATCAACTTTTTAGAATCTCAACTTACATATTTTCAAAGTAAATGGTATTTAAATTATTTTTCTTGTTTTATTTTTTGAGACAGAGTCTTGATGTGTAGCCACAGCTGAACTTGAACTCACAAATCTCCTGCCTCAGCCTCATTCATAAAGGTCAAATTACTTGGGTTTGAATCCCAACCCAACTACTTAGTAACAAGTTATATGGCATTGTACATTGCTTCCTCCCCTCCTTACGTGTGGGGCTGTGGGTGGGGGTGGTTGGAGGGGTGAGGGAGGCTGTGTGTAAGTGCGTGTGTGTGACAGCGGTCCATATCAGGTACCCGCCTCTGTTGCACTTGTTCTGCTCTCGTTCTGTTCCTGTTGCACGATACTCTGACCGAAAGCAACTTAGGGAGGTTAGATTTATTTCAGCTGACAGATTGCACTCCATCATTGAGGGGAGTTAGGGCAGGAGCTCAAGCAAAAACTTGAAGTAGAAACCTTGGAGGAATGCTGCTTGCTGGCTCACTCACAGACTAAGTTATGTTTCTTTTGCAACCCAGGACCACCTGCCCTGAGAATGGTGCCACCAAAGTGGGCTGGGCCCTCCTCTATCAATTACTAATCAAGACAGTCCTCTCTAGACATGCCCACAGGCCAGTCTGATCTGGACAGTCTCTCAACTGAGACTCCCTTCTTAGGTGACTAGGCTATGCCAAAGTGATGGTTAAAGCTAACTACAACAAATCTCTACCAAGACAATCTCTCATTGAACTTGGAGTTTTTTGGTTTTGGTTTCTTGAGACAGGGTTTCCACTGTGTAGCTCTGTGTGTTCTGGAACTCCATCTGTACTGAACTTGACCTCCAGATCCTCCTTCCTCTGCCTCCTGAGTGCTGGGATTAAGGGCAGCATGTGTTATCATGCCCACCTTGGAGATCATCATTTTGATTAGACTGGCTGGCTAGCAAGGCAATGGGAATCTGCCTGTCTTAGCCTCCCCAGCTATGGAGTTAGAGAGGTGTGCTGCCATGCTCAGCTTTTCTGTGGGTGCTAGAGATCGGAGCTCAGGTTCTCATTCTGTACAGCAAACACTTTGCCTACTGAATGATCCCCCAGCCTAGAGCTTCAACTGGCCTGTGCCTCACTCCGTATCCCAGGCTTGCTGTAAATTTAATGGTCTGATCTTCCAGCCCTTGCCTCTAGTACTGGGGTTATAGATAAGAGCCACTGAGCTTCTGTTTTCCTCAGTGTTTAAGATTTTGTCAGTGCTGGGGATCAACCTAGGGCAGCAAGCATGCTAAGCAAATACACCCCATAGGCTAATTTGGATACCTATTCTCTTTTCCTCTCTTTTTTGACTTTTTCAGAAGCAGTCTTACCATGTAGTCCATGGTGACCTCAAAATTGTGATCTTCCCGCCTCACCAATTCTCATTTGTTAAATAGAGCAATGATAATAATTAGACACCTCTCCTAGGACTTTGTTATATATTTTATGATTAGAATAAGTAAATTGCTTAAGACAGAAGGCAGAGCCTGGCATATAATAAGCACTCTGTTGTGTTTTTCTGTTGTTGTTGATGGTGGGTTTATGATTATTGTGTTAGCTTTGTCATCACGGTAGCCAAATATTCAAGAAAACTACCTCATGGAAGAAAGATCTATTTTGGCTCACAATTTTAGAAGGTTTGGTCATGGTTGTTTGGCCTCATACCCTTGAACAGAGCATCAGGGTACTGGGAGTGAGTATATGGCAGAGGAGCTTCCTCACTTCATACCTCAGGAGAAAGAGCAAGGGGCCAGGACAAGATGCACCCATCAACCAACCTGAGTGCTATAGCCAAGCTCTACCTCCTAAAGTTCTGAAATTTCTCAAAATTGTGCTATCCTCTAGGGACCAAGTGTTTAGCACATGAAACTAGAGGAATCTTTTTGCATTCAAATTGTAACAGTGGTATAGGCAGAAAAGGTTGGAGGAATTAATAGGATAGATTGATTGTTTTATAAAACTTAGTTATTCTTTTTTCTCTCTCTCTTTAGGTGTGAAATGTTTCTCTTATTCTACAAGTGTGCTCAGCCTTGCATTTTTACCGTATCTTTCACAAAGTAATTTGACATTTGGAAGTCTGCCTTTGCAAATCTTATTTTATGGGATCATGGGAATCTTTGCAGTGATCACTCCCATGTTGCTCCACTTCCTTACAAAAGGCTACGTCATTCGGTTGTACCATGAAGCCACAACCGACACTTACAAAGCCATTACTTACAATGCCATGCTTTCAGAAACAAGCACGGTGTTCCAACAAAATGATGTGAAGATTCCAGAGAGCTCACATATATTTACCACCTTTTATGCTAAAACAAAATCCCTGTTAGTTAATCCAATGCTCTTTCCCAACCCTGAAGACTATAACCATCTAATGGGATATGACAAACCATTCACTTTTGATGATATAGAAGAAGTCAGTGAAAAGAAACTGCATGGGGATGAAAAATGAACATGTTGTTTGTTTTTCCTTATGTCATGTCTGTTTCCGTGTATAATAAGATTGCCTGTATTTTGTTATTGTTAAGACACAGTGCAGTTGGTAGAGTGTTTGCCTTACATGGGGCCCTGGGTTTGACCCTCATCATATAAGTAGGAGTGCTTGTGAACAGCTATAATCCCAGCACTTGGAAAATGGAAGTAGGAAGATCAGCAATTTGGGATTTCCTTGGTGATGAAGTAGGTTTGAGTTCAGCCTGGACTGTGTAATACCCTGTCTTAAAAACAGAAAGTTGATCTGGGTGGGGGTGGTACATACCTTTAATCCCAGCACTCAGGAGGCAGAGGCAGGAGGATGTCCATGAGTTGGAGTCCAGCCTGATCTACAAAGCGAGTTCCAGGACAGCCGGAGCTGTTTCACAGAGAAACCCTATCTCCACAAACAAACAAAAAAATTGAAACTATTAAGCAGAATTTCTGACTAATTTTCAGATAATGATGTTCCTGTGTAATAAAATATGTTGTTTCTCTTAAAAATGTGGATAGTCGTGTGTATTCTATATGTATGGCTACATTTATTTTTATCTCTTTTTGTTGGTAGACATAGTCTCACTATGTAAGATTGGATGCCTAGAGCTTGCTATGTAGACCAGTCTGGCCTTGAATTCATAGAGATCTATCTGCCTCTGTCTCTCCTGAGTGCTATAGTGGTATTCTATTTGTACTGAAATGTGATTTTATTTGTATGTTAATAAATAAAGTTGCCTACGGGTCAGAGCTATTAGCAAACCATAGGGAAAGCCAGACGGTGGTGGCGCAGGCCTTTAATCCCAGCACTTGGTAAGCAGAACTAGGTAGATCTCTGTGTGTTCAAGGATACAGCCAGCATTGGAGACACACGCCTTTGATCTCAATACCAACCATAGAAGACCTGGAGGTCTGTACACAGGCAGTGATGAGGCAGTCACTAGTTGGATTTACGACCAATGAGAAGGCAGAAGAGAACTCTATTTAAGGATGAACGCACAGGAAGTAGTTCCTTTTCGGAGAGGTCTCTTGGCGGGAGAAGCTAGCTGGCGGCAAGCGGTAAGGTTCCTCTTGGGCTTTTATCTTTACCTTGGCTCTGTGTTTCTTATTTAATAAGACGGTTGGTTACATCTACAGAGTGCTAAGTGTATGAATATACTTCTACTTAAAAACACTTGCGTAAAGTTCATAAATTATAAGAAGCAGTTACTGTGTCTTTTGGTTTAGAATATTGGTTTCTGCCTAAATCCTCTGGTGTGGTAGCCCATAGTAAGAATGGATATACAGCCAAGTTTGGTTAGTTGTTCTGTACCCCATTTGTCCCTCACCACTCCTCACGATAGTAGGCAAATCATTGGTACTAAATACATTCACACTACCTCCCATAAAATAGCCATCTATGTTAGCTTGATGGAGAGTTTGCATTTTCAGATTTTTATACACCTTGCAACCTTAGCATTTAAGAGGTAAATGTCGGAGGCTTGGGAATTTAAGGCTGCCCTCAGCTACATAAGTCCAGCCTGGGTTACATCCAACCCCAAATCTTGTCCAAAACCAAGATTTTTATCTCTTAAGTGTACAATGGAAGTATGTTTTTTTTGTTTTGTTTTGTTTTCTTAAGTCTTGAGACAGGATGTGTGCTGCTGTGTGCCCCCAAGGCTTCTCTTAAACTCAGGATCTTCCAGCTTCAACCTCTTGGGAGACATTACTGGTATATACTACCATGCCCAGAAAAAGTTGACTCTTAGAAAAATTTCAGCAAAGAGCAAGTCTTCAAACCACTGGATTTAGATCGGTAGATGCTTATTAAGCACCTGGGCTCTAGTACTTTGCTGGATACCAGAGTGAAAATTAAGAGCAAAACACAAGTTGTCTTATGGAGATACCTAAAATCTGTGGCAAGACATGATAGTAAATTTAAGCGACTGTGTAAGTGGGCTTGAGCATTATAGATGCCATTCAGGAGAAATATTCAAATCTAGGGTTGCTAGAAACTTATGTTAGGGGATAGCTTGAGGCAGGAAACCATTTTCCTAGGACCTAGAACGTGTGTTCTGAACAGCCAGTTCAGCAGATGGAACTTGGACATTCAGTTGTGCCGTCTTGATCTCAGTTCAGGCCTCTGCTTCTGCTGCTTTCCTGCACAGATACATGCTGATTTTTACCCTGGTGGTGAATGAGATGCTTCCCTAGAAAAAGTTTTCCTGTCATCAACCTGTACTCTACCGAGATGTTAAGTCCTGGCAGGAGTGAGGGACCCTAGAGAGACACTTGAATCGTTCCCTTCTGCTAGCTGTTAGACTACTGACACAATGGACTCCAAAGAAGTGGACTCTGTCCAGGAGTCTCATGCTGGGGTCCTGGTGTGAGCCAGAGGGGAGCTTGTCTCCCAGGAACAGATTTCACACAGTTCTGACAGCTTGCACTCCTGGAGCCAGGAGCCACAGAATGGTCAGCGATGGTCAGGACTGCTTAGTTACACATGCTGTTTACATTTAAACTATTTCAACCTAACCTACATGTCATGACCCCCAAAATAGACTTGGGGGCCACTGGACCTCTTTAATTGCTCCTCTTTGCAATGTGATGGCAGTGGAGGCACAGCCATAGCTGCCATCAATAGCAGCCTGAGGATTCTTTTCAGAGACCCACTCAGGTAAAGGCAGATTGTTGATTTTGCTACAGAAAATCTCCGATTGAGCCAGTTTGAGGTAGGCTCAGGGTTCGTTAAAAAGACATCATGAGGTGTTGGGGATTTAGCTCAGTGGTAGAACACTTGCCTAGCAAGCACAAGGCCCTGGGTTTGGTCCTCAGCTGGGAGGGAGAAGGGGGGGGGGGGACACATCATGAACAAATTAAGCACAATGGTTAAAGTAGATGCTTAGGAAAAATGAGGCATGGCAGAGTGTGGATGGGCTTTTCAGAGGGGAGTCACACACTTCAGAGTTACAGTAGTCACACATACACAATGATTTTGGTAAACCTAAGATTTGCGTGGCAGTATTACAATTAGTAAGTTTATGTAAGAACAACTTCATCACAGGGATGCCAGAAGATAGGTTATTTTTACTCTAAACAAAGGTTCATAGTCTTGAGATCCCCAGAATACCCTGGAGAAGGATGCCTTAAGCTTGGTATGTTGTTATTTTAACATTTAAAAATACTTCTCTCTAGAAGAAATACTGTCTCTGTTGGCAACCATCACAGGAAATGTCAGTGTGATGGAATTCTCAGTTGGCATCAACTGAACTCCAGAAAGAGCAGCTCTTGTGTCTTCTCTTCCCCAAACTGTCTTCTCACCCTGTCTCCCTCTCAGCATTTCACTAGTGTCTCCTTAATTGGTGGTGTTGAGGACAAGTGGCCAATCGTAGCTTTTTAAGGTTGTGAAGGCTGAAGCTTTGACCCTAAAAACTCCAGGAACATTAGTTCCACCTAGGGAAGAACATTAGTTAACTTTAAGTTCTTTTCTTAATTTAAACTTCATTTTATGTGTATGAGCATTTTGCCTGCAGGAGCCAGAAAGAGGAGTCAGATGACCTTGACCTGGAGTTACAGAACACTGTGACCTTTGATCTGGGTGCTCAGAACCTAACCCTGGTCCCATGCAAGAGCAGTGAATGCTCTTAACCACTGAGCCACTTCCTCGGTCCTGACATTTTAAAGTAGTCAGGATCGGGATTTTTATAACTTGTTTTAGTCCTGACGACCTCACCTGCTGCTTCTGATGTAGTAAGAGACATGTACAAAGTTTTTTGTTGTTTTGAGACAGGCAGGGCTGCTCACTATAGCTCAGGCTGGCCTTGAACTCAGTATATAACCCAGGCTGGCCTCAAACTTGTGCTGATCCTTCTGCTCCAGCCTCCTCACTGCAAGGATCACAAGCAAGCTCCAGCATGTCTACTTAATGTTTCTTTTACTAAGGAAAAGTGGAGAAAGAACTCCCAAGAGCAGAAGGGTTTTGGGGGAGGACTACCCAGTTTTTACAATTTATACGAATGGTTTAACCTTTAATAAAATACAAAACTTTCAGAAGATGCAAACCTAGGAAACAAGTTCATTAGAGATGCCAGAGTGTGTCACTGCCCTGCTTTAAATGTCCTGCATACACGTGATCATTTTGTCACTTGTGAGAAAGTTTTTATTAGTTTGTAACTGACATTCAAATGACATTTTGTTTGGGGTTAGGGAAGCCCAGAGAGGATAAGACCTCTGAAGGGCATAGTATGGAGTGAGACCAGGACATAGAAGGGATCAGCATTGATTTTAGCAGAATTTGACCACATCACTTTGTTGGCTGCAATTTGCCAAGTAGTCTCAATGTCCCTGGGTAGCTGGCCATGGGCAGGCACAGTTTTTTAAAAATCAATTTTAATGACTAATGTTAACTCTCAGATCACATATTTACATATGTAGTAATTACACCTGCCCATTTATATATATGTAGGTTATAGGATGTCTACAAAGGAGTTAAGGAGGCTGGAAGAATTCCAAGAGCTGTTACAGCTGTAAGACAGACAGAAGATATTAAATTCCACTGGAGAGCTGCTGGAGGTAGCAGAACTCCAGCATGGTAAAGTCCAGCCAAGATACAGAGCTGCAGGGTAGGTTCACACAGGTATAAGGCAGACGGACAGACAGATGGAAATTTGGGCTATGCCAAGTAGAACTGAGTAAAGCATGGGGGGCAGTTGAGTGTTCTCTTACTGTAGGTCCCCATCTCCCCTCCCCCAGCACACACCAGGTGGTCAGATGGGGGGCGGCTTGTGGGCAGTGGTGGTGCCATTGATGTGTTAGGACCTCATTATAGTGTCCAAGTGAGGGCACTGCAGCTTTTCTCAGTCTTCTATGTTCTCTGGCTTTGTTTTTCTGATTTATTTATTAGCTTATTTATTTGAACTCTGGTCTCATGTAGCCTGGGTTAGCCTTGAATTCACTATGCAATTGAGACTAACCTTGAACTCCTGATCCTCCAGCCTCTGCCAGCCACTGCTTCCCAAGTAGAAAATTCAGTAGTGCATTGCTATGCCTGGCCTGTGTTTGTTTTCTTTTGGTTTTTCGAGGCAGGGTTTCTCTGTGTAGCCTTGGATGTCCTGGAACTCACTCTGTAGACCAGGCTGGCCTCGAACTCGCAGGGATCTGCCTGGCTCTGCCTCCCGAGTGCTGGACATGGGACTTTTTATGTGGGAAAATAAGATGTGGCAAAAGGAAAAACCAAACTAAAACAAAACAAAAAAACCCACCAAAGGGCGTATTCAAATATCAAACAAACCTAAGAAAGTTAAGCCATTCTTGGACTTCTTGAACATATGTACTTCCCAGACTCACAGTTTGTGGGTCACAGTCTTCATGATCTGTAAATTAAGAAAAATACAATGCATTATTCATATGGATAATCATACTACTGCTGATTTTAACCAATGGCCTGTCAGTTTAAAAAAAAACAATCATTTATCTGGCTGGGGCTGTGGTGGCGCACACCTTTGATCCCAGCACTGGGAAGTAGAAGCAGGTGGATCTCCATGAGTTCGAGGCCAGCCTGGTCTACAGAGTGAGTTCCAGGACTACCAAGGCTACACAGAGAAACACTGTCTCGGAAAAAAACAAAACTACTAATAATTGGTACATTGATAATCGGTGCTTTCCAACCCATTCAATATCCTAACAAAATGCATTTTCCTTTGATACAAATCAAAGTAAATGGTCTGTTAAATGTGCTATTAAAATTCTTTAGCACAATCCTTTTCCTCTTTCATATGCTATAAGTTCTGGCCAAGAATATTAGAGAAGTGATGCTGCATCCTCCTGGTATTACAATCAGAAGGCAGATCATATCACCTTGAGTCGATCCTCACGATGCTCACTTTGATTACAAGGTTGAAGTAGTTCCACCGGGCTTCTCCACTGTCAAGATACTATTTTTCCCCACTAACATCAGCCCTGCTCTATTCTGTGTTTAGTTCTTAACACCTTGGACATAGAGCTTTGGAAAAATTCAATGAAAGCCAAATAATCAAGAAAAGTCAAGAAATATGACTGTAGCTTTGTGCTACATGGAAAAGAGGCCTTCCACAGAGAAGCATCAGACTACTAAAACCATAGTTGAGCTGGGTGATGGTGGTGCACACCTTTAATCCCAGTACTTGGAAGGCAGAAGCAGAAAGACCTCTGTGCGTTCGAGTCCAGCCTGGTTTACAGAGTGAGTTCCAGGATAGCTAGGACTGTTACACAGAGAAACTGTGTCAGGGGAAAAACAACAACAACCAGAACAAAAAACATAGTTGAGCTTGGCATGGTGGTGCACACCTTTAGTCTCAGCACTGGGGAGGCAGAGGCAGGCAGATCTTTGAGAGTTTGAGGTCAGCTGGTCTACATAGTTGAGTTCCAGGCCAGACATGGATATATAGAGCAATTTTGCCTCAAAAACAAAAGTCCATACTTTCGACTGTAAATATTCAGTTCTAACAATTCTTTGATTTGTTAGCAAATAAAGAAGTCTATTGCTGACCTGTGAGAGACTATGTGGCAGGTATCCCATGGAGGAAATGTGTGTGTGTGTGTGTGAGAGAGAGAGAGAGAGAGACAGAGACAGAGACAGACAGAGAGAGACAGAGAGAGATCACCTCAGGTATCTCTGAAAATGGGTGGGAAGTGGTAATAAATCACAGCTGGGAACCAACATAAATCAGTTATTACTTTAAATATCAAGTTGTGAGAGCCATTTCAGAATGCATTATAAAAAATTAAGTAGGGGCTGGGTTCAGTTCCCAACACAGCACAAGATGGCTCAAACTGTCTGTAACTCTAGTTCTGGGGAGATCTGATGCACTCTTCTGACCTCTTCAGGCACCAGACATGTATATATAATAGTGCATACATACATGCAGGCAAAACACTCATTCATATAAAATAATAAAATACATCTAAAACAATTAAGTTCTCTTGTTAAAAAAGACTTAAATGAAATTTATTTCAATCATCATCAACCTATCAACTTTAAATTTTTAGGTTTTTAGGAAAGCTGTGTAATTAGCATCACTCTTGTAGTATATTACCTTTTTCACCTCAAAGACTATACGAATCATCTCCATTTCCTCCCCAACTCAACCCTAAGGCCTTTCATATAGTCTTTTCTGGGTGAGCCCTCCTCCAATTAGCATGTTTTTCAAGATTCATGTGTTGCACCATGTTACTCTTTTGATATGCTGAGTAATATTTTGGATAATACTGTATGGACATATCACTTTTTATTAAGTCTGTTATCAAGTAAGACATTTGGACTAGTTAATACATTTACAAAAGGTTTGCTATGAACATTCAAATCCAAGTTTTTACATTTATTTCCATTTTAGTTGCGTATGGGCCATACTATGGTAAATTCTGTTTAATATTCTGAGGAACTGCCAATCTATTTAGTAAAGTGGCTGCACTAATTTACAAGCCCACAAAGAATGAAGCTCCAATTTCTGAACAGTCTCAGCAATACCAAATGTATACCACTTTATCAGCCTAGTATGTGTGATGTACTCTTATCTTACCGTGGTTCTGATTCACATTACTTTAACTAATGATACTGAGTATCTTTTAAAGTTCTTATTAGCTATCTATAGCTTATCTGGAAAAATTTCAACCTGTTCCATATCCAGCTCTGAGTAGGTAATGCAGCATCATGCATTCACATAGCACTTGAGCCCTCAGTGAGACTGGAATCACAGAAGGGCTCATTTTGCCTTCTGTTTGCTGTACCGTTTCCCTTGGTGACAGAAGTAAAAGGGAACTACAACCATCCTTTTTAGTTATTCTTGACCCATCTCCACTTTTTTGTAGACAATTCACTTGGCATGGAATGTTCTGGCTTCTTCCGGTATAACCAACTGTAGAACTCTGTCCATATGGCTTCTTCTCTTTTCCTTATGGGCAGAATGTCTGACACTCGATAGGACTCAGAGGCAGGACAGCAGCTGCTTCTCCAAGAATGATATCCCTGCCTTAGCATTAGGTGTTGGGGTGAAAATAGGGTCACTAATTTCCCCAGGTATGGAGCATTGGAGTCAGCTGTGGTGGGGGTAACTCGGGCCCTAATTTGGGCCTATAATGCCCAAATTAGAGTTACGTTTCACCTTATATAGGTACTAAGTGGGCAGGGTAATGAAGACAGAGTCCTTTTAGCCATATCTGCCTATAAGAGGCTTCTGTAACAAAAGACTAAGGATAAAAAGGTCAGCAGCTTGCTGTGTGAGAGGCCAAGTGCAGCCCTAGACTAGGAGCCATGGGGAGGTAAGGAGTAGGTTAACTACTCCTTAGTCAAACCAGTCCAGAACAGTTTCCACATGGTGAAGCTGACTGGAGACAAGGGAGCAAGCTGTGGCTCAAATGCCATTTCTGAGATTTGGATCTTATTTGTTACAACTCCTTAACAACAATTTCTAGGCACTTTAACTTTTTATAATTTTATTTTATTTTTTGGTTTCTGTGTAGTTTTGGTGCCTGTCCTGGATCTTGCTCTGTAGATCAGGCTGGCCTCGAACTCACAGAGATCTGCCTGGCTCTGCCTCCCTAGTGCTGGGATTAAAGGTGTGCGCCATCACCACCGCCCGACTTAATTTTTGTATTTTTACCCAGGTTATTTTGTTAAAGTCCAGTGAGTTTTATTTTTATAACTCCAGAAGTTAAATCTTTCAATTCCTTATTTTCTTTCCATCCAATATTTGGTATTTTCCTTTATGAGTATATTCATATTTTATTTATTCAGTGGGTACAGTTATTTTCATTATTTTGATTCTGTTTTGGCCAATAAAAGCCAAATCCTTCATCCTTTTCACATAAACACAATTCTTTGGTCACTTTCATACTTTTCCCAGTAAGATGTCCTTGCTCCAGGCCTGAAAACAGCTCCATTTCTCCAGGTAGGTAGAAAACGTTGACAAAATAGTTAATTCTACCTCTAATTTTTTAATTTTCTTTAAAGCCAGGAAGAAACCACATAGACTTAGTACCTCATGGCTAATAAGCAAGGAAAAACAATGGTAAATTATGTAAATCACATTTCCATTAAGTGTTTAGGTCAGCACATTAACTATCCTACCATTCAGGAAACCAATTAAGACTTCCAACTAAATTACCAATTAAAGCTTCAGTGATAACTGAAAGGTGGTTTACACTTTACTGTATGCACAGAAAAACTTCAATAAGACTGGTAAGCATTATGAAAATAATTTGTTATAACACAAACAAATACTGGTAAGAATTTTTAGTAAGTCCATCTTCCTTTATCTAAGAATGCTAACATAGAAGGTGGATCTGGGCAAAGTGGTGCATACCTTTAGTACCAGCACTCGGGAGGCAGACAGAGGAAGGTGGATTTCAGGACAGCTAGAGCTACACAGTAAGAACCTGTTGGGTGCGAGTAGAGGGGATTGATAGACACCCAAAAGCAGAAGGTAGAATCTGCTGACCATTTGACTAAGGATATGCCCACCCACCCTCCAAGCTGAAAATGCTTGTGGTGATGAAACATGAACAGAACATATACTTCCTGTGGAACAATCTTTTTGTACACTTTAAATATTTGTTGCTCTCACTGGTCTAATAAAGGGCTGAATTGCCAGCAGTTAGGCAGGCAAATAGAGGTTAGGCAGGACTTGAGGACAAAAAGGGTGCTGGGAAGAAGGAAGGTGGGGTCGCCAGGAGAGGCATGCTGAAAAAAGGTACTGCCACATGGTAGAGCATAGATAAGAAATATGGGTTAATTTAAGTTGTAAGAGCTAGTTAACCACAAGCCTAAGCTATTATAGATGGTCAAGCATTTATAATTAATAATAAGTCTCTGTGTGGTTATTTGGGAATGGGTTGACAGGACAGAAAACCCTGCCTACATATACTTAATGCTGATGCAATGGTTACCTGTAATTCAGAGTATCAGTAAACTGTGGAAGGAATTAGCCTGCTGAACATCTTATCTATAAAGAGATTCACACAAAACCTTAACTATGCACAAGCAAGTTCTATAATTTACTACACAATTGCAAATTCAGAAATGTTGGCAGATAGTATCACAGAAGTAACTTAATGTGAGTTCAATAGGATTTTAGTAGCTTTAAAAATTACCTCTTGCCCATATTGAAATCTCTACAGGCTAGTGTTCACTAGAATAGTGCTGCGAGTTAGAAGAAGAAATGGTAGGAGGACTGATTAGGACAGAGAGAAGGTGTGTGATGTCGATGAATTTAGAGGGGAGAAAAAAATCCAGAGCTTACTGTGTGCCCCAGATATTGTTTTAGCATAAATAACTCATTCAAGGTCATAACAGATACTATGTTTGGGTCATTATTTCAGAATCAGATAATATGTATGCAGACTGACACATATTTACATACAGAAATAGGCAATATTAGAAAAAAAAAACTGGAAGAATGCAAGCATTCTTGTGACCATGAAACTAAGATGAGGCAATAATTCATGTAGAATTTGACTCAAATGGAGTAGAAACTAAACTACACATGCACCACCTCCTAAGTACCCCAAAGCAGAGTCCCCAACCTCTGACAATGAAATGCAAGTACATAAAAATCAGCAGTAAAGCACACATAACCTACATGACTCTTCCTTGGGGCAAAAACTGCACTGATAATTACAACGACTCTGTATCACCAAGAGATCATAGAAAAAATATAGTGCTATGACCTTCTTATTTCTCTCACTGATCATGGTTTTCGTTGGTATAGAACATTTATACCATATGATTGTATACCTATATGGTCTTCAGTGTGGGGATGAGAAGGAACTTAAGACTAAAATGATCAAAGAACAACATTTGGTTCTCCTCAGCTGCCTGATACTTTAACTATTTTCTGGCACCTCATCTAGGAGGACTTTCCTGGCCTAAAAGGGAGACATTTAAGAGAAAAGTCAACAAAATCAGTAGGGCTATCTTAAGAGTTGATTTTTCATTATGTTCATATGAATTTTTAGTGTTAAACAAGTTTGGTGATTTATAAACGCCATGAATTTGATTCAATGATAAGTCCATTCAACTGACATAGTGTTATAAATAGTCTCATTTTTAACATACACCATCGCAGATCCCAAGAAATATCAAATGAATGGTATATATAGGAACCATGTCTAACTCAGTCTGTAATGCTGATAGTATGTAACATTCTTTATGGCTGTGGGAACATATCAGAACCTATGAGATGGTTTTTCTTTTGGGAGTGCTGAACTAAAAATTTGGCATAAGACAAAGGAGAATGTGTACTAAAAAGCACACCAGTGAAGAGGTTCTGACATGGCTGTTTAGAAGGCAAAATGTTGACATAAGGCTCCACACATGGATGACACTTAAAAAGGCTTACAGAAAACATGTTTTCTTAAAAGGTGAAGGTGATGTAGTAATAAAAAAATCAGGCACATATCTCAAAAGGTCCAAAGAAGAAATTCTTAGTAGTGACTGGCAGAACTACAAATAGAGATGAAAAAGAAATTATATTTAACTGGGGAAGGCAAATAAATACTGAGCAAAAAGTTTTGAATGCTAGACTGATGTTTAAGTTATGTAAGATCTGGGAGTACACGTGGATCATAAGTAATGAAATAACAATTCATAAAACCAATTGTCTTGAGTTTTTTTTTATAAACAAATTGTCATTCCTAAGGTAATCAATAGAAAACAGCAAGCACTGTTTCTTCCCATCATTCAGTTATCTTACAATACACGCCTCTGGCATACAGTCTCATGCTTTCCATGTAAGTTGCAAGGTTTTCTGCTACCAAAGTAACTAGGGCATGATTGTGCTGAAGTTGATTGTTTAAGTCATGATGATAAAATACATGGGGACTTCGCTGAGTTTGACTGAAACGAGAAAAGCTTAACAATATAATTAGGCAATCAAACTCTGTTGCAATCAAGAGTTTATTACAACTAAATTCTTAGCTATTAATTAAAAAAAACCTCAAAAGCCAGTTTTTCTCATTTATTTCCTTTAATGACAATATTAAGCAATTAAAAAAAATTAATGTGTCAAAAATAAATACTATATTACTTGAAAATCAAGTATCAGTTTCTATTTACTTCATAAGGAGTCTACTCTAATGACTATGTCTACTCTCATAATATGGCAGTAGATAGGCATTTGTGTTAGGACACAGGGTTATTTGAAAAATACAAAAATCTAAACTGTATAACTAGCATTGTAACTGCTAGTTAATGTTTTTATAAATTTTTATTAGAGGCGAGAGAGATGGCTTAGCAGGAAAAGGCACTTGACACCAGCTTGAAAACCTGAGTCTGATTCTCATTATTCTCACTGTGGAAGCTGAGAACTAACCCCTACAGGTTGTCCTCCAGCTGCCACACAAACAATGTAGCATGAGTCCCTATGCCTAGCCACCAAAATAAAAATGTAATTTTTAAAAAATTATTAGCTATTTAAGTTATACACTGGGCACATTTGGTTTGTAGCTAAGTTGTTCTTGCCACCGGAAAGATAGCTCCTTTCCAATTTGTTTTGGCATTCTCTGAAACTAGTCAACTTTCATAGCTACTACTATATTCTATTATACAGAAGGTCATTAATTTCTAGGAAAGTAGCTGAATACTATGTCTACCTGGAAAGCAACAGATTTGAGAAAGGTCCAGTGGCATATGTATACTGGGCCAAACACACTCAAAATACTACTTTGACAAAAATTACCTCCCCCAATCTATTACACATGAGAAAACATAATTATTTAGAATGTGCTCCGAAGATTAAATGACTGTATTGTTTGCATTTGATTTATGAATATCAGTTCCACTACACTCAGCTCTTTATTTTATGCCAACCACACTAACTCTATTCCTGGAAAATAAGAGGACAATTCATTTCAGTAAGTAGATTATGGAACCTAAGATAGTGCATTTATTTCACTAATTTACTTTCAAAAATACTTATTTTCATTACATGTGTATGAGTGTTTGCCTATATTTGCAGTGCCTACTGAGGCAGGAAGTAGGCACAGAATCCCCTAAAACTGGAGTTACAGACGGTCGTGAGCTGAAGTTGAGTTCTTGAAAGAGTATCCAGTACTCTTAACTACTGTACCATCTCTCCAGTCCCTAGTTTTGTTTGTTTACTTATTTGAAATAAGGTTTCACTGTTTCATCCTGGCTGGCCTGGAACTCACTGTGTAAACCAGCCTGGCCTTGACCCACAGAAAACCATCTACCTCTGTTTCCTCAGTGGCTGGGCACCACCATGCCTGGCTTAAGATAGTATACTTAAGGGGTGATATTAAAAAGTTCAGTGCTCTATCATGCCATCTACTATCATTTAAATTTCCATGTAATTCAATCTTCTAAATTAACTTTAAAAATTTACTACTAAAAAAATTACTTTTGAAAACTATCATGTGTCAGCCTGAAATAGTAGTATCACCTTGATTCTGATACTGATCATTTCCTCATCACTTAAACAAAGGAAGTAGGAATGATATTCCTTTGTTCCAAACGAGCCCTTCTCTCAGTTTCCTGTCATTCCACTAATTTTCTTTCTTTTTTAAGATTTATTTTTATGTATATGAATGCTCTATTTGCCAGAAAAGTGCATCAAATCCCACTATAGATGGTTGTGAGCCACCATGTGAATTGAACTCAGAACCTCTGGAAGAGCATTCAGTGTTCTTAACGGCTGAGCCATCTCTCTAGCCCTCGTTAATTTTCTTTAAAATTTGATTTTACCAACTGAAATTAATAAAACATATAAATAAAAATATTCATATTGTTTAGTTTTAAAAGTCTTGCCTCAAATTTTGAGGTGCTTCACCAAACAAACTACAAATTTCTCTAATTTGTTTCAGTGCAGGAATGACCCATTTGTTGTTTGTGTGAAGTTCTTCTATAAAGCGATCTATCCATTGGATCTTTTGTGTGTCCTGGTCCTTAAACCATTTCAATGTTTTATATAGATCAATACTCAGGAGAATTCTAAGTCAGAGTATTTAAAAATAAATGTATATTATAGTGAAATTAAGCCAAATTCCAGTTATCCATGGAATTAGAAAATCAGTTTTTCTTATAAGATTAGCATGATAAATATTTTACTTTCTGTAATTGTAAGTAAAAGGTTTAATTTTTTAAAAGTGCTCTAAGCATGTCTTAGCTTCACATTTACTACCAAACTCTAAAAAGTAAAACATCAAATTAACTACATGCATTCAGTATAGTTTGATTTAAAATTTGCCAGGTTTGAGTTTTGATGTTTTAAATTAAGAGATTTTACCTCATCACAGAATCATGTTAACACCCTGATGAAATCATCTACTATTTAGGAAATTCTAATTATTCTTTTTTTTTTTTTTTTGTTTTTTTGTTTTGTTTTTTTTCGAGACAGGGTTTCTCTGTGTAGCTTTGCGCCTTTCCTGGAACTCGCTTGGGAGACCAGGCTGGCCTCGAACTCACAGAGATCCGCCTGGCTCTGCCTCCCGAGTGCTGGGATTAAAGGCGTGCGCCACCACCGCCCGGCTATTCTTAATCTTTTATGAGCAAATAAAACATTTTATCTCCAAAGTCCCTACCTAACTCAGCTTTAATTGTCTATGATCTATTTGAAATTAATATTCCTTTACTGTGCATCTGACAACACTACCCATAAATGACCTATTGCTTTTACTTTCTCCCAAAGAGACTCAGATGGCTTATAAAAAGTTATTGTAGAGACATTAAGAAAGGCAGACTTACATGAACCATCAATTCTTGAAATCATTTAAAAGATAATGCCAGAATAACCTAAAATTATCCTGTATTTAAGCAACCCTAACACTGAAGGAACAGGAAAGTCACAAAACCAAATCAAACAGCATCCCCTTACCTGGGAGCAACTATAATCTAGTTTCTTGATATGAACACTGAGAGCCAGGCCCATGATATCTACAGGCACATCATCACTGTGGGCGAGATTCCACAGAAGGTTCAACACTTTATGCGTCATCACACCATCTTTATCATCTTCTGCAAGACAACCAATTAGCTCAAGGAGCTTTTCACGTTTTTTACTTGCATTTGTCCAAGTGGCCTAGAAAGACATTTAAATGACATGAAAATTTGTAATTGGTTTTCTCCTCTTCTTTTTTAGGGTTTGTGTGGGCAGAGTAGTAGCATGGTCTACACACCGAGTTCCAAGCCAGCCAAAGATACATAGTGCAACCCCCAACTCAAAACAAAGAAAAAGTGCTTGTTATTTAGCAAGTTCTTGATAAGCATTTATTAATCTAAAGGGGAAATCAATCAATCATTAAAGAACTATTCATTAAGGAATTATCTGAAGATTATCCTGGGAGGAAGAGGTCCCAGTGGGTGTAATAACAATTGTTCTATTTCTTTCTTTTGTACAAGCATGTCACTGGTTATGTATTACCACCATTTCAGGAGTATCTCAACATTAGGGATGAATGACTAGTAACTTAGGGGCATTCACAATAACTGATTACATTATTTCTTCAGCTGTCTTCAACATACTTCAAAAGATGGGGAAAATGTACACAGCAAGTTTTATCTTTGTATGTGTGAAATGTGTAAGATAATATTTAAAACACAAAAAAACGTTCATTTTATACTTTGTTCCCTTCAAAGCAGTGAAATTCTCAAGACACCCATTTACAACTGAGAAGTTCACTGAAAATATGGACTTCTAGAGCCAAGTGGTGGTGGTGCACACCTTTAATCCCAGCACTCAAGAGGGGAAGGTGGATCTCTATGTTCGAGGTGAGTCTCGTCTACAGAGCGAGCGAGTTCCAGGACAGAACAGCCAGGGCTACACAGAGAAACTCTGTCTTGAAAAACCAAAAAGGCCTTCTAGGCTACCTAGTGACTGACATAATATGCCCGGGAGAGAGGGTAATTTTTCCCCCCACTGTGGAATATACATTCACGATGTAAACGTGTTTCACTAAGAGTACCCAGTGTAGACATCAACATAACCACTACCTACATTAAAAATCACACATGGTAAACAGAACCTAAGAAGCCGTCTGGAACTATTTCTGAAGTTTATGCTAATTTAATCAAGGTACAGAGATTATTATGTAGTTTTAGTCCTTTTTCAGTGTTCTGCCAATGAGATTCATGAATGTTATTAAATCATTCCAGTTTGCTTATTTCCACTGCCATGGAGTATTCCATTATATGGACATCCCTTATATATCCTCTCTACATAACCATTTGTAGCTATTATAAACCACTTCAGTTCAAACGTTTTTGAACATGTACTCTGGTATACATATGCAAGAATCTTGAGGTGTTTGGGGTTAAATGACAGCCTTGTAATGCTAGGCAAGCATTCTACTGCTGAGCTATGCTAATATTCCCAGAATATTGTGCTTCATCAGAAATACCACTTAACCTTCCAAAGTGTTACAGTAACTGATATTCCCAGTCAGAATCATTATTTTTAGTAGTCTAATGCCAATTGTTAATAGGCCCTCCCTTTGTGAACACTGCCATAATGTCTTATATTCTTAATCCACAAGTTCACTGACCAATTAAGCATTCACTGAGTCTCAGCAACTGATAAAAGAGACTGTTAACACTATATAACTTAAAGGTACATGACGATACCAATTCGAATATAACTGTAATGATCTTGGCGCTACCTTCTCAACTACATTTCTATTAAGTTATACTTTACCTCAGAATATATCCCTAGAACACCATGGTAGTTGCTACTCCTTTTCCTGTCATCTCTTAGGTTTCTCATAATTATTCTTCCTACTTTACCTCAGTGTACTTCAACCTATTTCCAAAATACAGAATGGGAAAAGAAATCCAAAATGATAACAAGAGTTTTGAAAAGGAATGAGAATCCTTATTACGGCTATTAGCACTATTGCAAAAATGAAAATCAAGTTCTCAGGGATAAAGAAAACATTGTCAAAATCCTTCACACCAGATAAAGTCCTTCATATTAGAGACTGTCTTATGAGATTTTAATTGTTTGTTGACTAAGAAAAACTTGTAGTTCTAATGAATCAGTTCTATCTAAAATTAAAATGGTAATAACCTTGCTGTGTTGATAATTACCTTAAAGCAATCAAAAAGATGATCAAGTTGTTCAGGAGAAAAATTCCATGCTAATTTGACCAGTAGATCATGTATACTCTTCACAATGGCTTCATGTTTCCCTGCCTATTGAAAAATAAAAACAAAGAAGATTATATCACACTAGACTGTGAATAACAGAAACATATAGACTGATTGCTGAATCAGGAGGAAGTTATCACAATCTCCATTCAATCATTACATAAAATTCTTAACATTATTAATTCTTTAGACTTAAAATCTGACAATTCCATTTCTGCATATACATAGTTAATATGTACTTTAGAAATTCCTATCAACTTGGTTGTTTTTCAGGTAGGGTCTCTTAGCTGTCCTGAAACTTGCTCTGTAGACCAGGCTGGCCTTTACTTGAACTCAAAGAGATCCATCCACCTGCCTCTGCCTGTTGAGTGCTGGGATTAAAGGTATGTGCCACCACTGCCCAGCTTACCAAAACTAAAAAAATCTTATGTCTTTGGTAGTTGTCACAATCTGAGTATTTCAGTTTTTTTTTTTTTTTTTTTTTTTTTTTGGTGTGTGTGTGTGTGTTTGGCATATTTTACATAGCTGTCACTGTGGAACATTCAATTTTTCTACAAAATTGCCTTGTTAGAACTTCAGTTTTATTATTGGAATAAGGATACTAGTACCTCATAGATAGCTGTGATGAAGCAATGTAGGAAAAAAAGCACAAGGCCCGCACTAAGGACACAACAAACACTCTGTACAGAAGAATGTCTTACTGGAGGGACTAAAGGGATTTTTTTTTTCTTTCTAAGGGAGAGACTTAAAAAAATTATATTTCAACCTCTCCATCAATGTCAACTCTGTAGAGGTGCCAATGTGCAAAGAAGTTATTTGCCACGGATATGATGATGATTATTCTTTTTGCAGAGCTCTGAAAGGAGGTAAGCATTTGACTTATGCTACTTATAGAGTAGACCATAATTCTTTGCGAGGCTGTTAGGACAAGGAGACACTGGAGACATGAAGCTCCTTTACTGATAATAATGCTTGGGTTCCCTCTAAAGTTTCACTCTTTGAAGCATAAATATTTTACAGTAGTGTTCCCATGTCATTACTAAAATGGTGCAGCATGAATGAATTGGAAGGGATACTAAATTTTCACCTTTCAGATGAAGATCTCACATTTACTTTTGGCTACTGATGTCTTTTTCTAAACATTGCATGTCTGGCTCTCCATGGGCACTTGTCTGGTTTTGCTCTACACTTGTATTGGTTTCTTCAATGATCTCCTCTTTATTTGAATCCTGGAATTGTTATTATTATTGCCATCGTCATTGACTTTTGAGTGTCATTTGAGTCCTGGATGGTATAAAAATCTTTATGTAGTCAAGGCTGGCTTTGAACTTCCTAATCTTCATGCCTCCATCTCTGCCCCCCCCCCTTTTGGTTGTTGTTAAACCGGATTGAACCAGTCTAAACCGGATTGAACCAGTCTAAACCAGATTGAACTGGTCTAAACCAGATTGAACTGAACTGAACTGGTCTAAAACAGTCTAAATCGGACTGAACCTGTCTTAAATCAGATTGAACCGGTCTGAACCGGTCTAAACCAGATTAAACTGGCCTAAACCATATTGAGCTGGTCTGAACCAGTCTAAATCAGATTGAACTGGTCTAAGCCGCATTGAACCAGTCTGACCGGTCTAAATCAGATTTAACTGGTTTAAACCAGATTGAACTGGTCTAAACCAGTCTAAACCGCATTGAACTGGTCTAAACCAGATTGAACCGGTTTAAAACCAGATTGAAGTGGCCTAAACCGAAATGAGCTGGTCTGAACTGATCTAAACCGGATTGAAGTGGTCTAAACTGGATTGAATCGGTCTGAACCAGTCTAAACCGGTCTAAACTGGAGTGAATCATTCTAAGCCGAATTGAACCAGTCTAACCGGCCAGATTGAACTGGCCTGAAGCAGTCTAAACCAGATTGAACTGGCCTAAACCAGATTGAACCAATCTAAACCATTCTAAACCAGATGAAGCAGTCTAAACCAGATTGAACCAGTGTAAACCGGATTGAATCAGATTGAACTGGCCAAACTGGATTCAACCAGTCTAAATCAGTCTAAACTGGATTGAACCTATCTAAACTGCCTGCTCCTGCCTCTGTCTCCCGAGTGCTGGAATTAAAGGCTTTAATTTAGTATACCTACGTGCTATCTGTTCCTAATATATTTTGATACATCTATGGGTGTCAGGGACAAGGACAGAACCTCTAGTTAGTGGAAAAATACAGACCCCCCCTAAGACAGGGAACTAGATCTTACAGTCAGGTTTCCTAGCAACAGGACATTGAGTAGAGCCCTTGACCTTTTCACCCTGTAAACATCCTGTTAGCTTGCCCCACCTTATGCAGATAACAGCGTCTTGCTCCTCCCACCCTGCAGGAACTATATAAACCCTCCTGGAGAAAAATAAAGTTGCACCTTGATCAGAAATCTTGACTTGGTGTATTTCCTTCGTGTCTCCTGTCCTATCATTCCGTCCTTAGGGTGGTTGAGAACCTGTTGACGCCCTGCTGGACGGGGCATATGGGTGATACCTTTTTACTCTCAGGGATAAGTTGTTCCTCAGTCTGTGCCTCCTGGTTAATGTTGGACAGGTGGTACAAACATACATTCTGTCGCCATTAATGCACTAACGATGGAGGCAAATTGTCTTAGTTAGGTTTCTATTTTTGGGAAAAGATACCATGACTACAGAAACTCTCATAAGGCAAACATTTAATTGAGGGGGGTTGCTTACAGTTTCAGAGGTTCAGTCTGTTATCATCATGACAGGGAGCATGGTGGCATGCAGGCAGACGTGGCACTTTAGTAGCTGAGAGTCTACATCTTGCAGGCAACAGAAAGTCAAATGAGACACTGGACATATCCTGAGCATAGGAAACCTCAAAGCCTGCCCCCACAGTGACACACTTCCTCCAACAAGGCCATGCCCACTCTAACAAAACCACACCTCCTAATAGTGTCACCCCCTATGAGATTATGGGGGCAATTACATTCAAACTACCACACAAATGCTGCTTTGTAAAATGGAGTCACCAAGGGCAAGGGATATCCTGAAAGCTACTGTTTTGTATAATATGGAGTAACTAGTGCAGGGTATAGCCTGATCTCCATAGAAGCCCCATTGAAATAAGGCAGGAGAAATGACTCACAAAATCAGGTGTATGTGTCATCCCAGAACTTGGGTGGCAAGAGGATGGCCTTGGAGTTCAAGGCCTACTTGGGCTACATAGCAAAGTTCAATTTCAAAAAACAAAACAAATGACTAGGGCCAAGGTGAAGAAAAATACTCCACCTCCTTCACTCCTCTCTGTCATCCCAGGGCAGTTTATCTCTGAAGGAAAGGAGGCAAACCTGTAAACAGATTCGTAATAAACACATCCTTAGCTGGGTGGTGGTGGTGCATGCCTTTAATCCCAACACTTGGGAGGCAGAGCCAGGCAGATCTCTGTGAGTTCGAGGCCAGCCTAGTCTACAGGGTGAGATCCAGGACAGGAACCAAAACTACACAGAGAAACCCTGTCTCAAAAAACCAAAACCAAACCAAACCAAACCAAAAAACACATCCTTAAAAGCATCTGTGTTTGTGGGTCAACACTGGGTGTCTTGTTAAACAGCTCCAACTTATTGGCAAGAAAGCAAAGTTTATTGGGAAATAGAGCAGCAGCTTTCTGCATCAGGGAAATGTGTTAGACTAGTGGTTCTCAACCTTTCTTCTGCTGTGACCTTTTAAGTTCCTCATGTTGTGGTGACCCCCAACCATAAAATTATTTTCATTGCTATGTCATAACTGTAACACTACTGTTATGAATTGTAAATACCTGATATGCAGGATATCTGATTTGTGACCCCTAAGTGTGGGTCCTTTGGCCCCTAGGTTGAGAACCACTGTGTTAGAGATAAGATCTCACTCACTAGGTAGTCTTAGTTGTCCTGGAAATCACAGATGCATCTGCCTCTGCCTCCCTAGTCCTGGGATTAAAGGTGTGCACACCAGCCACTATCCATCCTACTTTAAAGCAGGAGTCTCTCGAGGAACCTGGAGCTAGACTGGCTGCCCCAGGGATCCTTCATCTTTGCCTTCCCTGTGGCTGTAATTCCAATTGCATGCTACATACAGCTTTTTCACTTTAGTACTGGGAATTGAACTCTGTTCCTCACGCTAGAGGGGCAAGCACTTGACTGACTGGGCAACCCTTTTATTTAATGAAGGTTTCATTGTATTGAAAGGACTCAATTTTCAGAAGCAAAAGTGACAAAACGGGGGCTGATGAGATGGCTTAAGAGTTAAAAGTATTCACTGCTCTTCCAGAGAACCCAAGTTTGGTTCCCAGCATCCAAAGAGCAGCCGTAATTATTTCTAACTCTAGTTCCAGGAGATCTAGCACCGTCTTCTGGCCTCCATGGACACCAGGACACTAACATGTGCAAGAAACACCTTACACAGCAAAACACTCAATTGTATAAAATAATAAGTAAAAGGTAACAAAATGGTACTTAAGTATACTGACAGTCTTATCTTGAATAAATTGGCTAAAAATGTATTCATAAGCATTTGTTTGTTTTGTTTCTTTCTTTTCTTTTTGTTTGTTTGTTTGTTTTTTGAGACAGGGTTTTTCTGTGTAGTTTTGGTGCCTGTCCTGGATCTCACTCTGTAGACCAGGCTGGCCTCGAACTCAGAGATCTGCCTGGCTCTGCCTCCCGAGTGCTGGGATTAAAGGTGTGTGCCACTGCCACCTGGCTTGTTTCATTTTTTGAGACCCTGGCTACCTTGAACTCACTCTGTAGATCAGGCTGGCCTGGAACTCACAGATATCCACCTGCCTCTGCTTTCGGAGTGCTAGGATTTGAGGTGTGAGCCACCACTCCTGGCTTTAGTCACACTCTTTCAGAAAGCCTTATGCTTTTGTTGTTACTGCCTGCCTGCTATCCTTCCTTCCTTCCTTCCTTCCTTCCTTCCTTCCTTCCTTCCTTCCTTCCTTCCTTTCTTCCTTCCTTCCTTCCTTTTTTTCAAGACAGTTTCTCTGTATAGCTTTGGAGCCTGTCCTGAATCTAGCTCTGTAGACCAGGCTGGCCTCAAAGTCAGAGATCCACCTGCCTCTGCTCCCGAGTGCTGGTCTTAAAAGTGTGCGCCACCACAACCCAGCACTGCTTTTCTTTGTATTGAGGGTTCACACCCATAAAAGTAGAAGGGTAAAATGAACCTGCAGGCTCTGCCATCCAGATTTATAATAATATCCTGGCTGTTCTGGAACTCACTGTGTAGACCAGGTGGTCTTGAGTTTACAGAGATCCATTTGCCTCTGTACCAGGGGCTGGAATTTGCCTCTGCCCCATACCTGGCTCAAGTGATAATATTTTTAGACAGAATCTCACCATGTAGCTCTGACTAGCTTGGAACTCACATTGATCTGTCTGCCTCTGCCTCAGTAGTGCTTGGATTGTGGCATGTGACACTCTCAGTTCTCTAGTGACAAAATTGTAACTGATATTGTTTCTTCTAGACCCAGGTCACTTACTCTACTATGTTATTTTATTTTATTTTATTTTTTTACTATGTTAATTTAAAGCAAATCCCAGTCAGAGTATTTCCTTCTTAAAATTTTAACTTTTTTTTAATTAAAATTTTTTTTTGTGGGGCTGAGAGATGGCTCAGGGGTTAAGAGCACGGGCTGCTCTTCCAGAGGTCCTGAGTTCAATTCCCAGCAACCACATCGTGGCTCACAACCATCTATAATGAGATCTGGTGCCCTCTTCTGGCATGCAGGCATACATGCAGACAGAATACTGTATACATAATAAATAAATCTTTAAAAAAAATTTTTTTTTGTGCCGGGTGGTGGTGGCTCATGCCTTTAATCCCAGCACTGGGGAGGCAGAGCCAGGCAGATCTCTGTGAGTTCGAGGCTAGCCTGGTCTACAGAGTGAGCTCCAGGACAGGCACCAAAACTACACAGAGAAACCCTGTCTTGAAAAAAAATTTTTTTTAAATTCATTTTACATACCAACCACAGAACCCCTCTCATCCCTCCTCCCACTCTCCCCACCCTCCCCCTCCCCCCATCCCCTCTTCCAAAAGGGTAAGGCCTTCCATGGGGAGTCAGCAAAGCCTGGTACATTCAGTTTTGAGACAGGACCAAGCCTTTCCCCCCTGCATCAATGGTGAGCAACCATTGGTAATGGGCTACGGAAAGCCAGCTCATGTACCAAGGATGGATCCTGATCCCACTGTGAGGGGCCCCTCAAGCAGACCAAGCTACACAACTGTTTCCCATATGCAGAGGGCCTAGGTCAATCCCATGCATAATCCACAGGTGTTGGTCTAAAGTTCATGAGTTCCTACCAGCTTGGTTCAGCTGTCTCTGTAGATTTCCCCATCATGATCTTGACCCCCTTTGCATCTGTACAGACAGTTGTGAGCTGCCATGTGGGTGCTGGGAATTGAACCAGGGTCCTCTGGAAGAGCAGTCAGCGCTCTTAACCGCTGAACCATCTCTCTAGCCCTATTCTGATCTTTTCTATTGCTCTGCTTTCAATAGTTTCCTTGCTACTTTTACAGATCTGTGTGGGCTGTTCAGTGTTACCACCAGAACAAGATTGTAGGCCACAATTCCAAGCCCTTTTGACTGCTAATCCTAAACTGATATTCTCTGAAGGATTTGAGGTAGCAACGCAGCTGAAGGAAGAGGCATTTTTTCTAAAACTGAATTTTGACATGATATGCATACCAGAACAAAGCAATCGCATTTTATTATTGGGATTCAAACTTTTACCTCAAAGCATTACTCAGTGGGGGAGCACTTATTGGCAGGCAAGCACCAATCCGAATCCAACCCACCCCAGCTCAACACCACTGCCTCAAGCTCAACTTCCTTTTGAGTGTATTCTCAAGACTGATGAGGTCCCAGCTGGAAACTGCAGCTGACATCCCCGTGTGGGGGTATCATCTAGCCTGTCTATTTTGTGGTTGAACCTGCTTGTTTTTGGGT
>CABHPQ010137861.1:0-10919 GCA_902168405.1 Peromyscus aztecus
CTGAGGCCAAGGGGACGCAAGAGCAGTGAGAATGCCAAGATGGTCACCCAGCCCCCAAACGGCAAGCTGTGGGACACTCTTTCCCCCATCCCTCCCTGAGGGGGTCCATGTCCGTGCACTGGTGGTCGTTGTCCCCTACGCTGGGGGAAAACACTGCCCTGGTTGTGGGTCCCTTGCCTGCTTTCTGAGTGTGGGCAGAGCCCCTCTGCGGTCATAGACGTGCCCAGGCTAGGTTAGAGCCAGAGGCTGTACTTCCTGCCGAAATCTTTCTCTGAAAGTGCTGGGCTTCCTAGCCCCAGACGGGGCAGTATATGGTGCCTTTGCCGTATGTTAGGCGCAGGGATTCAAAGTAAAGGAGCAGGATCCCTGCTCTGTTTTTGTTAAGGGACGACTGCAGGTCTGATAATGTCATTCGTGCAATAGCCAGACAAGGACTGCCAAAACTGAGTTGGGAAGCCAGCTCTTGAGCGATGCGTTCAGTAACAGCTCCTCTTAGGATGTAGTCATGTCCTTGCTCAAATGAACCTTCATTCTATTGCAGACTCTGGAGCAGAGATGAACCCTTATTCTGTGTAGCTGGGGTTTAAAACCTGTTGCCTACCTACCTCACTGTGGGGTGGTCTACGGTGAATCCCCACTAGGATTATTAGCGTTTGTGCTGATTTTTAGAAGAAGGGAAAATCAATTTTCCCTTCCCAGGTAATGTCTACATTGGAAGTCTCTGTAGGATCCTTTTTTTTTTTTTTTTCTTTTTTTCTAGACAGGGTGTCTGTGTGTAGTTTTGGTGCCTGTCCTGTATCTCACTCTGTAGACCAGGCTGGCCTCTGAACTTACAGAGGTCTGCCTGCCTCCCAAGTGCTGGGATTAAAAGTATGCACCACCACCGCCCAGCTCTGTAGGATCCTAAAAGCAAGTGGAGTATAAAAGTTAAGTTTTTAGGAGACAGGTGGATGACCTCTGCTCTTTTCATACACAGGCTTAATTCACAGTGCCAATATAAGCACAGTGAACTTGGAGAAATCCTGTGTTTCAGTGGAATGGACAGAAGGAGGTAACACAAAAGGCAAAGAGGTAGGTTCTGTGAGAATGTTTCTGTGGCATGTCAGATGATCCTGTGTGGAACCTGTGAGAGCCCAGTTTCTGATGTTTGCTGTCCTCTCCAGTCTTAAAAAATGGTCCTCTTTGGATATGCTGGCTTTTCATTTAGTCAGGTGTGTGTGAGTTTTTTTTTTTTTTTTCTTTTTTCTTTTTTCTCTGAGACAGGATTTCTCTTTGTAGCTTTGCACCTTTCCTGGAACTTGCTTTGTAGACCAGGCTGGCCTCGAACTCACAGAGATCCGCCTGGCTCTGCCTCCCGAGTGCTGGGATTAAAGGTGTGCTCCATCACCGCCCGGCATCAGGTGTGTTCTAAATTGAAGCAATTAACAGTTTCTGGTGTGTCTGTGGAAAGCAAATTTCGGCAAAGCCAGAAGGCTTTGCTTACTTACCTAAGCTGGGTTCTGAGTTCACACTGCTGCTTCAGTTTGGGTAACAAAATCAGTAACCAGGAAAGGAAACAAAGGTGTGTTTTCAGAATGCCCAATCATAAAGCAGCTGGTGCTGGATGACACAGATGGACAGTGTAAGATCTGACCCAGGGTGGCACTTGGATGGAATATGAAGGCTAACGGCATGCATCCGTCCTGAGGTCTGAGTGACAAGCTGGCCATAGGCCGAGCAGACTCAGGATGCTTTGGCCCCAGCAAGAAGACTGAAAAGAGCCAGGAGAGTCTCTGGCAACTACGATGTTTAGGTTTAGTGGGGAGCCTTGCAATATTGAGAAAAGTAGAGACAGGAAGAAGGCATGGTGTTGTGAGAAGGCCACTGGTCTGTGAATTAAAAACTCAGATTTCTAGTCTGCCTCTGCTTTCGTGTTTCTGCCCTTAGAATTTCATATGCTAACTTGTAAAGTGAGGATGATAGTGTCTGTCTCAGAATATTGTGAGGATTTAGCCACAAAGTCCTTCTGGACTGATTCCAAAATTGATAGCCCGTGTGTTGTGGGCTGGGAATGTAGGTGAATAAGATGTGTCCTCTCTCTCTCTCAAGGAGTTTCATAGGGTGACACAGATAGGTCTGGTGTGGTGGTACATACCTTTAATCTCAGTGCTCAGGAGGTAGGGGCAGGCAGATATGTATGGGCTTGAGGCTAGCCTGGTTCACATAGTGAGTTCTAGGCTAGCCAAGGCTACATAGTGAGAGCCTGTCTCAAAAAAAAAAAAAAAAAAAAAAAGGTACATGTAAGTCTCTTTACTTTAAAAAATATTTGTGCCAGGTTGTGGTGGTGCATACTTTTAATCCCAGCACTTGGGAGGCAGAGATCTCTGTGAGTTCCAGACCAGCCTGGTCTATACAGTGAATTCCAGGACAGTTTGAGCTATATAGTGACACCAAAAAAAAAAAAAATAATGAAGCGTGATCCTAATTAGTCTTAACAATAAAAACGCACAGAGTCAGATATGGGAGGTGGGGGAGGAGGTGAAAGCTGAAAGATCAGTGAAGCAGGGGAGCAGCCACTGTCTCCTCTTACCTCTACAAATCCTCAGACCAGCTGGTGGTGGGGGAAACCTGTCTCTGAATCCTCAAACTGAATGGGGCATGAGATCCTGTCTCCATCCACCTTATAGTCCTGTCTCTACCTCCCTAGTGCTGGGATCAAAGACTTGAGCCTCCCATGTGCTGGGATCAAAGGCATGATCCTCCCAAGTTCTGGGATTAAAGGTGTGTGCCACCACCAACTGGCTCGGTTTCTCTTTTATACTGGATCAATCTCTGTGTAGCCCAGGGTGGACTTGAACTCCTGTTCTTCCAGCTTCCTCCTCCCAAGTGCTGGGATTAAAGGTGTATTCCACCACTGCCTGGCCTCTGTGGTTAACTAGTGACTAGCTCTGCTTTCTGATCTCCAGGCAAGCTTTATTTGTCAGAACACAAATGAAATATCATACAACAAAATAAAGTTGTGTGTGTGTGTGTGTGTGTGTGTGTGTGTGTGTGTGTGTGTGTGTGTGAGGAAGCACTTGAGTGCCATGGTGCGTATTTGTCATGTGTGACGATTTCAGGACAACTTTGGGGAGCTGTTTCTACCTTATTGAAATAGGGGTCTTTTGTTCCCATGCTAGCTAGCTTGGGAGCCTCTGGGTGATTTTCCTGTCTTCATCTTTCATCTTGATTTAGGAATGCTGGGATTATAGGTTTTTATGCCTGCCCATACAGAGTTTGTGGCCAACCTGTATTACACAGTGAGACCCTTTATCAAAAAGAGAGTGGAGCAGTGGCCGCACACGTCTTTAATCCCAGTATTCAGAAGGCAGAGGCAGGTGGATCTGAGTCTGAGGTCAGCCTGGTACGAGTTCCAGGACAGCCAGGACACCCTGTCTTGAAAAAACAAAAGAGAGTGAGAGAGAGAGGAAACTAGTGTGTGTGTGAGAAAGAGCTATACGTGTGCTGCGTGCGTGTGTGCGTGCGTGAGAGAGAGACAGACAGACGGACAGAGGGACAGAGGAGAGAGAGAGACTGAGCTTCCTCTCAGGGCCTCACATTTTATTGTATTATTCCACTGAGCTACATCTCTGTCTCTAGAGCCTTCTTAAGATCTTCCTCAGTCAAATGAGGCCGCTCCCCCCTCTACCGATCGATGCCTGTGCCTTCCTCTTTTCACACTCTTACTCCTGTTCTCTGTCCTAGGATGCTCGGTGTGTATATACATAGGTAGTATTGGGGCTGGGCTCTTGTATTTATGCTCTGTGTAGTTTGAAGCTTGATCATGAAGTAGGAATATGTAGCAATGCAAGGAGTGTCCTCAAGACGGCGCTAGCGAAGTACTTGCCAGCTTTTGCAAACAGGGATGGTGTCCTCATTTTACCCGGGATGCTTGAATTGATTTCTCCCATTGGACACAGGACTTTCCTTCCCCATTAGAATTTGAATTCATAGAAAGGTGCTGTACTCGAGTTTATTTATGGTTACCCTCTCTTGCACGCTGCTGGCTTACTTGTTCCTAACATGTTTGAGTAGGACAGTTAATAAACAGTCTGGGGGCTGGAGAGAAGGCTCAGAGGTTAAGAGCACTGACTCCTCTTCCAGAGGTCCTGAGTTCAATTCCCAGCATATTAGCATGGTGGCTCATAACCATCTATAATGAGATCTGGTGCCCTCTTCTGACATGCAGGCAGAACACTGTATACATAATAAATAAACCTTTAAAAAAATGGTAAAAATGTTTAAAAAAATTAAAAAAATAAAAAAACAAAACAGTCTGGGCTGGAAGTGTAGCTAAATGATAGAGTACTTGCTTTGTCTCTTCGCCCCGGGTGCCAGCTCACCAGCCCTGTAGAAAGTAAACAAGTAGATGCAGCTTGTGGATTGAAGTGGTAAAGCTTTCACCTTCAGGTGTATTCGTTAGCTTTGTCCGTTTCAAAATCTAAACAAAGTGAGATCCATTTGGTGTCTTGTGTGCATGTGTGGTGCTGAAGAGTGAATTCAGGGCCTCACACATGCAAAGAAACACTCTACTATGAGCTACATCCCTCAGCTGGATTGGCTGCTTCAAACCTATGAGTTATGCTGGTGAAGTTTGAGTTGTTCTAAAGAGGTACAGGACTCTGGTGATGTAAACTCAGAATTGTGACCTCACTGTGGGTGTGAGCAGGACTGGAAAGGCATCAACAGAAAGGTGTGACTGGGAGGAAGTTTCTGGGCCCAGTAGAAAATGTAGGTAGACTTAGGGTTAGGTAGCAGCTTTCGGGAACTTACCCCTGCTGATAAGATCCTGAGGGGCCCTCCATTGTGACTGTCACCAGATGGTTAGAACTTGTTTCCTCCTTCGTGTCAGCCAGCAAGAAGTGATCAGGGGGCTGTGACCAACAGGACGTCACTGTCCAGCAGATCAGTAGGAGAGCCAAGTAACGTAGGTCTCCTGTGACTTCTGAGTGCCTGCCTGTCAGCTTCTTCTCCACCTCATTCTCATCACTCACAATCTCCCATTGGCTTGGAACCTGGCAACCCATTCCATCTAGATGGTAAACCATTACTAAGGAATACTATTTTGTAGTGGTCAGTGCTTAATGGAGCGTAAGGTTGGTAAAGCCTGAGTCTTGGGCAGCCTTGATTACAGCACCTCATTTAGGTCAAGCACTGTTGCTTCACTGAAACTCACTTGTCCTTGCAGATTGATATTGATGATGTGGCTGCAATAAACCCAGAACTCTTCCAGCTTCTTCCCTTACACCCGAAGGACAATCTGCCACTGCAGGAAAATGTAACAGTCCCGGTAGGTGTCTGTCTGTCATCTGACTGCAGCTGCTGTCCCTGAAGAGACACTTGTTACCTTTTTGCTGATTTCAGTCTGGGACTGCCCGGGGCCTTGTCACAGTACACAGGCTCATGATAGGACCCCGAGGACTGATAAAAGCCATATGTTGTGGCGATTTGTTCTGTTTTTCAGAAGCAAAAACGCAGATCAGTCAACTCTAAAATCCCAGCTCCCAAAGAAGGTAAGTGACTGGCTGTTGTCCTGGTGTTTGCTGTGGGTGAGGTTCCTAGGACTCAGAGTGGAAGCCAAAGTAGACTCCTTGCATGTGACTCTGTGTAAGCTGAGTTCTATCCTTTGTTCAGTCATCTTATTGTGTGAGGAAGAATCCAACCTACAGCTAACCTCTGAGAGAATTGTACATTTCAGACATTTGTTTTCTGGCCTAAACACTTGTTCTATAGACCAGAGTCTGGTACAGAGGAGACCGACTTCCTTCCCTCAGAACACGAGCCTTGCATTGAGGCTGTGAGAGAAGCATAGATATAGTTTTGGGCTATTTAGAAGAGCAGTGGAGCTGAATACAATGATGTGTGGCTATGATCCTCATGGGAAGCTTGTGGTGGTGAAGCTGAAACAGGAGGATTGGAAATTCTAGCTGCCTTGGACTATAGAAAGAAACCAGGACTGCCAGGGCTACATAGTGAGACCCTATCTCGAAGAAAAAAAAAAAGATGATACATTCATAATAACTAAAAATTTAAAAAGCAAGAAGGCTGGTAAGATAGTTCATTAGGCAAAATCACATTACACAAACCTGACAACCTGAGTTCCATCTTAAAATACCAAGTTGTAGCCGGGCGGTGGTGGCACACTCCTTTAATCCCAGCACTCGGGAGGCAGAGCCAGGCGGATCTCTGTGAGTTCGAGGCCAACATGGTCTACAGAGCGAGATCCAGGACAAGCACCAAAACTACACAGAGAAACCCAGTCTTGCGGGGGGACGACGACACCAAGTTGTTCTCTGATCTCCATGTGCGCCATGGTATACAGGTCCCATAGACATGCTTAACACAGCCTGCAAGAAAGGCGCTGATTCCTTTGTAAACCAGAATGGCCTCAAATTCAACAGAGATCCACCTGCCTCTGCCTTCTGAGTGTTAGGATTAAAGGTATGCACCACCACCACCCAGCAAAAGTGAATCTTAAATTTTTTTTGAGTTTTTATGTGTGGGAGTGTTTTGCCTGCCTTTATATATGTTTGTGCACTATATCCATGTAGTGCCTACAGAGGACATCAGTTTCCCCGGGACTAGAATACAAAAGGGTACTAGCTACAATGTGGGTGCTGAGAATTGAACCAGGATCCTCTGGAAGAGCAGCCAGTGCCCAGTGTTCATAACCCCTGAGCCATCTCTCCACCCCTAAAAAATGAATCCTGAAAAAGGATCCTTTTTTTTTTTTTCCATCAAGACTAGAAAAATAGGCTGGGTAGTGGTGGTACACGCCTTTAATCCCAGCACTCAGGAGGCAGAGGCAGCCGGGTCCCTGTGAGTTCAAGGCCAGCCTGGTCTACAGAGAGTTGCAGAACAGCCAGGGCTGTTACACAGAGAAACCTTGTCTCAAAACCGGGGGGAAAAAAAGACTTAGAATAGTTCTTTCTCTCCAGAAATTATTTTAGATTTTCTGTAGGTCCTTCCATTTATTTTGTTCCCCCTCACTGCCCCTGTACTGGGGATTAAACCAGGGCCACGAATGTTCTAGATAAGCCTTCAACCACTGGGCTATATGGCCAGCCCAAGACAAATGCTCTTAAGGGAGATATGCTTGCCCCCAGGAGCACCTAGATCTACAGATCCCACAAATGAGTTTGGGGATAGCGGTGCTTGGCCTTGCTGCTGCTTCCGGGCTCGCGTCCGGGTGGCTAGATTCCGGCCTGCCTGTGCCCTCCCCCACTGCTTTGGCTCACCCTATTGTGCGGTCCTCTGACCTTAGGTCTTCGAAGCCGGTCCACTCGAATGTCCACTGTCCCAGAGGTTCGAATTGCCACTCAGGAGAATGAAATGGAGGTGGAGCTGCCTGTGGCTGCAAACTCTCGAAAGCAGTTTTCAGTTACCTGTGAGTAATCAGTGTTCTCCCTGTATAAGGCCCTAAAGCAGCTCCTTATGCTTTCTGTGTGCCGTGCTGAATTTCCCAGGGTTCCTAAAGTGGTTCAGGATGGGCTTGTCATGGAGGGAAAGCCTTCAGAGGCCTGATTCTACAGACTTGACCCAAGCATGGCTTTTTGGGCTAGGCCAGCCCTTTCTGACTTCTCCAAACTATATTGACTCAATGAACTAGGTGACTGTGGTTACTCACCACTAAAATACCAGTACTTAAGGAGATTGCCATGAGCTTGAGGTCAGCCTAGGCTACAGAGCGAAAATCTGTCTCTGAACACACATACACACACACCAAGAACAACAACAAAAACCCAAACTGAAAAAATTAACCAGACCAAAACACCACAAAAATGTATGATAACAATCCATCATGCCTTATTACCCTCATACCTGGTCATGAGCCTTTCGCTTACCTTCATTTAGATTAATACTTAAAGCATAATGATACACTGTCTCACAAAATCTCCATCTACTTTACACATCTAGTTGAAAAACCACTTTAGGGGTTAGGATTGTCGCTCAGTTGGCAGAGTGCTTGCCTAGCATGCACAAAGCTCTGAGCTCCATCCCAGCACCACATGAAACTGGACGTAGTGGAACCTAGTGGACCCCGCCTGCAATTCTAGTACTTATGAGGCAGGGTGATTCCATACGAGGTCAACCTCAGTCCAGCCATACTGAGTTTGAGGCCAGCCTAAGCTGTGTGATATGCTGTCTCAAAACAACTGTTGTTTTCTAAGACAGGGTTACTCTGTAGCTCTGGAACTTGATCTGTAGACCGGGTTGGGCTTGACCTCAGAGATCCACCTGCCTCTTGTGTACCACCACGCCCTGCTGTTTGTTCTTTTGAGACAGGGTCTCTTTCTTCTCATTCTGTACCCTCTGATATCCTGGAACTTACTGTACACCCTAGCCTGGCCTTGAACTTGTAGAAATCATTCTCCCTTAGCCTCCCAAATGCTGGGATTACAGGTGGGAGCCACCTGACTCAGTTTAAAATTATTTTTAAAGTTCTGCTTTCATATTTAGTTTAAGGCTTTTTGACCCCAGGTGCAGTCCTTGGCTGGAATGGTGGTTGAATTTGGACTGGGGGTAAGAGGAACAGCCCAAGTTTGTCCATGACCTGTTGAGTCTCAAGTTAGGACAGCTGCTCTTGCTGTCTGCTTCTCCAGTGACTCTTGTTCTCCCACAGCCGGCTTCCCTAGGCCCTCCTGCCCTGCAGTGACAGAATTACCATTGTCCATGGTCAGCGAGGAGACAGAAGAGCAAGTCCACCCCACCCGAAGCATGTCTTCTGCAAACCCTGGAAATTCAGGTAGACACGTTGAGCTGTGTGCTCCTCGCTCTAGCACAGGTAGTTAACACTGGGCCTGCCTGGGCCCCTGAAGGTAGGTTATCCTATGGTTATGGACTGAGTCTTTCACAACACACAGAAGTTTGGCAGAAGCCATTTGCTATAGATGAGATGTATTCACAGCTAAGTTCTTGATAAACAGCCCAGAGTCCTTTTGAAAATGAAGTGGGATATCTTACCTTTTTTTGTTTTGTTTTTCAAGACAGGGTTTCTTATTGTATAACAGTCCTGGGTGTCCTGGAACTTGCTTTGTAGACCAGGCTGGCCTCAAACTTTTTTTCTTTTATATAGATTGATTGATTTTTGTGTGTATGAGTGTTGTACCTGCACGTGTATTTGTGCACTGTGTGCATACCCGATGCCAGTGGAGGTCAGAAGAGGGCATTAGATTCCCTAGGACTTGTGTTATAGAGAGTTGTGAACCGCCAGGTGGGTACTGGGAATCAAACTTTGGTCTTCTGCAAGAGCAAGTGCTCTAACCACTGAACAATCTCTCCACCCTGCCTCATTTTGATTCTAGAGAAAATAGCTGCAGAAGCATAGAGCTTAGGTCAAAACCAGAGTGGTGTGATTGTTGCTCTGACCTCACAGTGGCCCAGTCAGTACTTCATGGACTCATCCATCCAAGAGTCAGATAAAACTCTAGAAAAGGGCGTAGGCTGTGTTAGTGAGATGGCTCGGCAGGTCAAAGGTGCCTGCCATCAAGCCTGATGACCTGAGCTCAGTTTCCAGATCCCACATGGTAGGAGGGGAGAACTGACTTCCAAAAATTATCCCTACTTCCACGTGTATAGAGTGGCATGAGTGTGTATACAAATACACACACTAATTTATAAGCAAATAGAAGGCCAGGCATGGTAGTACGCACCTTTGATCCCAGTGCTTGGGAGGCAAAGGAGGGCAGATCTGAGTTTGAGGCCAGCCTGGTCTATCTACAGAGTGAGTTCTGGGGCAGCCAGGGCTACATACACAGAGAAACTCTATCTTGAAAAAACAACAACAACAAACAAAAACAAAATAAAGAAATAAAAACAAGAGTCTAGAGAAGGGAGACCTGTGTCTACGGAAGGCGCAATGTCAGCGGACTAGCCAGAAAGTAACAGAAGCAGGTGAGTAAAGAGTGACTTCCTTTCCCCGCAGTTCGGAGGAAATCATGTATTGTGAAGGAAATGGAAAAAATGAAGAACAAGCGGGAAGAGAAGAGGGCCCAGAACTCGGAAATAAGAATAAAGCGAGCTCAGGTGAGTCCTGGGAGATGCGGGCGAGAGTTTCAGGACAGGCACCCTGGCAGACAAGCAGCCAACACACAGCTGGCCCTGGCAATTCTAAGGCTCCAGTTCTGGTTAAATCCAGGAAGTTTAATCGCTTCTTATCAGAATTCAAACAATAAATGCATAATTCAAAAATTATCTGCAGAATTTCCAATGAGCCATATTTGATGCTGATTGGGGAAGCCCATCCTGTGTGCACAAGATGCAGTCCTGTTGCTGGGCACACCTGCTCACCTCCCCTCCATCCCCTGTAACCTCTATTACCATACAGGGTAGAAGCATTGGCCGCGGAGTCGTCTTAGTTGGGTAATTGATCTGAGGAAACGCATTCTGCTGCTTTGCCTCCTAAGATGTGGAAAGCAGCTCTTGTCCCTGGTGCATGCCTGGGCTCCCCTGACAATCTTGCTCCCCAGGGCCCCTGCCTGGCTTCTCAGACTGGAGCCAGGGTTGAGGCACTCAGCTGTGAAGCCGCTGCTGCCTAGTGTCTCTGGGTCTAAGAGCGCTCACACCGTAACAGCCTGCCCTGCGTTCCTCTTGCTTCACACAGGAATATGACAGCAGCTTTCCAAACTGGGAATTTGCCCGGATGATTAAAGAGTTTCGGGTTACTATGGAATGTCACCCACTTACTGTGACTGATCCTGTGAGTATACCTGAAAGTTCTTCTACCTCTCTTCCCCTGAGCAGGACAGGGAAGGACATTGAGGGGCAAGGAAAGGGCATGCTGGGGTCTTCATTCACTCTTGAGTGTTGTCTGAAGAGTTTTAGGTTGCTCTCTCTCTTTTTTCCCTCCCCTCCTGTGTGTGTGTGTGTGTGTGTGTGTGTGTGTGTGTGTGTGTGTGTGT
>CABHPQ010137861.1:10929-33707 GCA_902168405.1 Peromyscus aztecus
TGTGTGTGTGTGTGTGTGTGTGTGTGTGTGTGTGTGTGTGTGTGTGTGTTTCTGGGGACTGAATCCAGTACTCCCATGTATCTGAGCACACAGTCTCCTACTGAGCCATACCCCTGGTGGCCCCCAACACTTTTCAAGACAGTGTCTCAGGGCTGGAGAGATGGCTCAGTAGTTAAAGAGTACTTGTTCCTCAAAAAAACCTGGGTGTAGTGCCCAGCACCTGCATGGTGGCTCCCAGCCAGCTATAATTCCTTCCCCTTGGCGTCCACTGTCACTGCTCTCATGTGATAAACAGACACACATGCAGGCACAATATCCGTACATGTTTAAAAAACCAAAGGGTCTCACTATGTAGACCTGCCCGGCCTGGAACTTGCCTCCCAAGTGCTGGGATTACAGGTACATGCCACTACATCCAGTTAAAAATGTCTTTAAATTACGTTTGTTTATACCATGAGGAGGGTACTTGTACACATTCCTATATGGAAGTCAGGACAACTTGCAGGAGTCATTTCTCTACCGTGTGGTATCGAGAGCTATTGAGGACCAGCCTCAATGCCTCTCAGGGTTCAGAGGAAAGACTACACCCATTGTACAGTTCAAAGGATCTAAGGGCAAAAAAAAAAATCTCACTCCGTGCTTCTTTGTACCAATTTCTTTTTCCCTTAGCTGTAAGGGTTTTCAGTTTATATACATACACAAAGGCAATTCTCTGGTAATCGCAAAGTTACTGAGCTAGAATTTTCTCAGTGTCAAAAAGCAGATAGGAGCCGGGCGGTGGTGGCGCACGCCTTTAATCCCAGCACTCGGGAGGCAGAGCCAGGCGGATCTCTGTGAGTTCGAGGCCAGCCTGGACTACCAAGTGAGTTTCAGGAAAGGCGCAAAGCTACACAGAGAAACCCTGCCTCGAAAAACCAAAAAAAAAAAAAAAAAAAAAAGCAGATAGGACCTGTCCAGAGTGACATCCTCAGCATTTTCATGGTTCCGGGGAGGCGTGGCTAGAAGGGTGTCCGGGCAACGCTAAGAGGCAGAAAGGCTGATTTCATAGGCTTCTCAGTTCTGAAGAAGTTCACGCATGATCGACAGTCGTAGGTGTGTGTATTTACACTAGAGGTTAGTGAGAAACGGGAAAAGGTAAGGGCGCAGCCATCAATGGTTCCGGCGGGCAACTGCAAAGAGCATCAAGGTTGCTATGGCAACCGGCATACTGTGGAAGAAAATTGTGGAGTCTGATCTGCGCCAACACTTTAGCCATTGTAGCTAACTGAAAGGGACTTCTTTGGATCCACAGTTTACATCTATCACCCAAGCGTTAGAATGAGGGGAATTTAAAGCATGTGGTACAAGGTCTGGAGCCTGATGAATTCCAGCCGCCCAAACCACACAGCGGGACTTGTCTCTAAATGTGGGCCGCAGGAAGGGAACTACTTTATTCCTGCACTGGGTAAATAAGCAGTGGCTATTGTTTTTGTTTTTGTTATCTCTTGGGGTTAAGACACCTGTAAATTTCCTAGGTAAATTTCTATGTCCAGTAAACGGAAGTGAAAGTAGGTGAGGGGTTAATAGCTTTTAGGGTAGAGCTGGAAGTATCTGAGGTTAGCACTTTGTCAAGTCAGCTGCGGGAGAATTTAGGGCACTCACTCTCCGTTATCAGGAGGGACCAGAATCAAATGGCTTGGATGTCCCTTTGTCTCTGAAGGTCCCTAATGTGATCTATTGAAAGACTCCCTTCCTGACCACATTGTCCTGCCAAGTGGGGTCATTGCAGGGAGCTGGCTTCCAGTGTATGCTCAGGGAACAGAGTGGAGATTAGGCTGTGGGAACCAAGGTTATTGACTTCGTGACTAAATTCTCCCACTGGACAGCCTGCGGAGTGGAAGAGGGGGAGTGTAGAAGGAGTGGGGAGTCACCAGCACGTGGGAGAATTTATGCCCAGTAAATGAGCAAAACATTGCTATGCTATGGGAATAAATCCCCAAATTGTAATAGATGGGAAAAAGCTCAGGGCTTCACACAAGAAATCCACAGCAGGAAACAGCCAAATCATTCAAAGGGCAGTAACACCAATCCGCCTTGTGTTCTTTGTTTAAGTCCTCCATCAGAACCCTGGCTCTAGTGGGTTCGCCTTTGTATGGTGGCTGAATTTCTTTTTTTTTTTCTTCCCACTTTTTTAAATTTATTTTTCTATTATCAGCTTGATACAGTATATATTCTTATCCTAATTGTGAAATGTTTCATTGAGGCTTGCCCAGTAATTGAGTAAAACCAAAACTTATTATAAGCCACAGTCATCCTAGGGTCCCCCCTGCTAGGTAGCCTCCCTAATTCTGTGGGTTGTAGTCTGATTGTTCTTTGCTTTATATCTAGAATCCACTTATGAGTGAGTACATACCATGTTTGTCCTTCTGGGTCTGGGTTACCTCACTCAGGATGATATTTTCTAGTTCCATCCATTTGCCTGCAAATTCCATGCTGTCATTGTTTTTCTCTGCTGAGTAGTACTCCATTGTGTATATGTACCACATTTTCTTAATCCATTCTTCAGTTGACGGGCATCTAGGTTGTTTCCAGGTTCTAGCTATTACAAATAATGCTGCTATGAACATAGTTGAGCATGTATCTTTGTGGTATGATTGAGCATTCCTTGGGTACATGCCCAAGAGTGGTATGGCTGGGTCTTGAGGTAGCTCGATTCCCAATTTTCTGAGAAACTGCCATACTAATTTCCACAGTGGTTGTACAAGTTTGCATTCCCACCAACAGTGGAGGAGAGTTCCCTTTGCTCCGCATCCTCTCCAACATAAACTATTAGTGTTTTTGATCACGGTGGCTGAATTTCTTACTGCATAATCCTGCGGCCCGCAGAAATGTGGGTCCTGGGGATTGAACTTGGTCATCAGGCTTGGTGTAGGGAATCTGCCTTTACCTGCTGAGACATCTCCCTGGCTAGTTTTTTGGGTTTGGGTTTTTTGGTTTTTCTTTTTTTCCCACCTCTTGAGAGAGTCTCAATGTGAGCTGGAATTACAGGTATGTGTTGTGAAACTTGGCCTTTTTTTTTTTTTTTTTTTTTTGGTTTTTCGAGACAGGGTTTCTCTGTATAGCTTTGCACCTTTCCTGGAACTCACTTTGGAGACCAGTCTGGCCTCGAACTCACAGAGATCCACCTGTCTCTGCCTCCTGAGTGCTGGGATTAAAGGCGTGTGCCACCACCGCCCGGCAAAACTTGGCCTTTTTAAAGACAAAACACATTCTGTGCGAGTGTGCGTGTGCCATGGCCCACATGAAGAGGCCAAAGGACAACTTAGTGGAGTTGGGTCTCTCCTGTCATGTGGGTTCCAGGGATGGAGCTCAGAGCATCAGGCTTGACAGAAGTGCCTTTACCTACGGAGCCATCTCATCAGCTAGTTGTTTTTGTTTGTTTGTTTTGTTTTTTTCAAGACAGGGTTTCTCAGTGTAGTCTTGGCTGTCCTGGAACTTATTCTGTAGACCAGACTGGCCTCAAACTCCCAAAGATCCACTTGCCCTTGCCTTCAAAGTTCTGGGATTAAAAGTGTGCGCCACCTCTGCCCAGCATCAGCTAGTTTTGTTTTGTTTTGTTTGTTTGTTTGTTTTTAAATACTTTAGTGAGAGCATTAGTTAAGGCTCAGCTGAGACTCCCTGCTTCAGGCTGGCCAGACTGCTAAGGGCTGGGAGAGTAGTGCTGCAGCCTTGAAGGTAGCGAGTGAGAGAGCCAGGAGGAATTCAGACCAGCTTTCTTGTACTCTAGAATGGTTAACAGGGGACACTGGGTCCTAGTATGAGATCTCATTGTCCCTTGCTAGGGCCAAGAGAGGGGTTGTGGGTGTTTGTTTTGGTGCTGACCTCGCTTTGGCTGTCCCCTCTCATCCTCTTTCAGATTGAGGAACACAGGATCTGTGTCTGTGTTAGGAAGCGCCCACTGAATAAACAAGGTGAGCTGTTCAGTCAGAAGCATCTGGCTAACTGAGAGGAAGATCCCATGTTCAGGGAGTAGCCCCTGAAACAATTCTCCTTCTGCAGAACTGGCCAAGAAAGAAATCGATGTGATTTCTGTTCCCAGCAAGTGTTTCCTCTTTGTGCATGAACCCAAATTGAAAGTGGACCTGACAAAGTATCTGGAGAACCAGGCATTCTACTTCGACTTTGCCTTTGATGAAACAGCTTCAAATGAAGTTGTCTACAGGTTAGTCCCTTTAATGTTTTTTCTTCCTTATACCCTGCCCCCCCCCCCATGTTTTCTCTTTCTGACATCAGACACTGAGTTCTTTCCCTCCTCCCTGGCCTGTTGTGTGTAGGCGGAAGTTTCTGTCCTGCCTGCCTGTTTTCAAATACCCAGCAGCTGCTTCCCATATAATTGACTCGGAGGCTTAATATTACTTATAATGCTCAGCCAGTAGCTCAGGCTTATTACTAACTAGCTCTTACACTTAAATTAACCTATGATTTTTACCTATGTTTAGCACGTGGCTTGGTACTTAGTGTGGCATTTCTCATCTTGCTTCCTCTGTGTCTGGCTGGCAACTCCTGACTCCACCTTCCCTCTTCCCCAAATTCTCCTAGTCTGGTCGCCCTGCCTGTACTTCCTGCCTGGCTCCTGGCCAATCAGCGTTTTATTAAACCAGTTGGAGTGACAAATCTTTACAGTGTACAAGAGCATTATCCCACAGCGGTTGTGTTTATTGGGCAGCTCTCTGATCAAGGAGCTCTGGCCCCATAACCAGAAGGCCCACTTTGGGACCTGTCATGTCACCTTTTAAACTGTAGCAGCCCAATCTTGGTCACTCGTGAGTGACCTATTACCCACTGCAGTCAGGCTCATGGGTAGGTGCCAGGGCTGCTTCTAGTGGTTTGTTGTTGTTGGGACAAAATATTCTGTAGCCCAGGCTAGCTTAGATGTGTATATGTTACTCTCAGATGGTCTTGAACCATGACAGTCCTCCTTCAGCCTCCCAAGTGCTGAGATTGCATCTTCCAATGGCTTATGCAACTACCTCATTACCTAAATGAGTTTAGCACACTCAGGTGACTTCAGATCTGTCCCAGTATGCCACTCGGCATTTAATTTTTTTTTTTTGTTTTTTTGTTTTGTTTTGTTTTGTTTTTTCGTTTTTCAAGACAGGATTTCTCTGTGTAGCACTGGCTGTCCTGGAACTCACTCTGTAAACCAGGCTGGCCTTGAACTCACAGAAATCCGCCTGCATCTGTCTCCCAAGCTCTGGGATTAAAGGCATGCGCCACCGCTGCCTGGCATGTTTACATTTTATTAGGATACAAATACTCTAGAGATATATAAAAGTATATGCAAGTAACATGCAGCATTAGGCCCTTTTATATAAAGGACTTGACTGAGGGTCAACCCAGTAGTGAAGTGTTTGCCTAGCATGTTCTAGGCCCTGGGTTCTACCCCCCAGAAAAAAAGAGTCAGTGATTTAAACATCAGCTATGTGCTGAGTATCGATGGGGGCTTCCATCACCAATCCCTCTTGGATATGAAGGAATAACTACACAAATGCCCTTCCCTCTTCTCCATCCTTTCTCCTAGGTTCACAGCAAGGCCACTGGTGCAGACTATTTTTGAAGGGGGAAAAGCAACTTGCTTTGCCTATGGGCAGACAGGCAGTGGGAAGACTCACGTGAGTATTTCAGTCTGGCAGAGGAAGCCTCGTACAGTGCAGCAGGAAGTTCTTGAGACGGGTGGTACAGATGCCCATCACTAGACACTGGCCATGCCAGATGAAGAGCGGGGTTTAGCAGGTCCAGTCTCCTGGCTTTGGTATGGCCCACTGTGGGGTTAGAGCAGCTGTGCTCTGGTGCTCTGTGGTCATGTGCTGTTTCCTTTTGCAGACAATGGGTGGAGACCTGTCTGGTAAATCTCAGAATGCATCTAAAGGGATCTACGCAATGGCTTGTAAGTAAACTGTTTTCCATGTAGGGATTGGGTGTGGAAAGCTGCTTACTTACCAGGCTCTCCCTCCCAGCCCGGGATGTCTTCCTTTTGAAGAGTCAGCCTCGCTACCGGAACTTAAACCTGGAAGTTTATGTGACATTCTTTGAGATCTACAATGGGAAGGTAAACTGACGAAAACCTTAAAGATGGCTAGAAGTGGTTGAAGCCAGACATCTTGTTAGCTGTAGGCCTTTGGGGCTCCTCTGCCTGGCATGTGGACCTTTCCTCTGAAGGTGAAGTGGCAGCCAAGCTCGATAAGGAGAGCAGATATCCTCTTCCAGGCTCCCTGTGAGGCGGGAGGTCTGCCTTGTATGTGAGCTGTCCTCCCGTGACCCCCTGCTTCCTTTATGCCCTCCTTCCCCATCCTGCGTATTCTCATATCCATGCCCTCCACGCCTCTCTCTCTTCCTCTTACCTTCTATTCTCGGCACTTCTGTAGAATTGATTTTGTAGAGCAAGACCTCAACATTAAAAATAATGGGATGTTATGTGCTAAGCACTTGCTAGTCTTTTTCCCCTCAAGACAAGGTGTCTCTGTGTAGCCCTGGCTGTCTTAGAACTCACTCTGTAGACCAGACTGGCCTTGAACTCACAGAGATCCACCTGTGGTAGATCTGGCAGGGAATGAACGAGGGGCTGACACCCAGTGCTGACCGGCAGACTCGCATGGAGGGTGCAGAGATTAACAAGTCTCTCCTAGCCACCTGCCTCTGCCTCCCAAGTGCTGGGATTAAAGGTGCACGTCACCACCACCGCCCAGCTGCTATTCTAGTCTTTTTTGTCTTGACTTTACAGGCTGTGAACAGTCTGGAGTAGCTCAGTAACTTGCTCAGGGTGACACACCTTGTAAAGTGATGACATGGATGTGAACCAGGAAAGCGGGGTCTTGTTATGTTACCTGTCAGCACATGCTCTGCCTTTCCTGCTCCTGGCCCTTGTCCAGGCTGGGGCAGACTCTGTAGGAAGGAGTCAGGCAGCGTACCCAGCACCTATGGCCTTGTCTTTATGCTCCGTGCCTGCCACAGGTGTTTGATCTGCTCAACAAGAAGGCCAAGTTACGTGTCCTAGAAGACAGCAAGCAGCAGGTGCAGGTTGTGGGACTGCAGGAGTACCTGGTTAACTGTGCTGATGACGTCATCAAGATGCTCAACATGGGCAGTGCCTGCAGGTCAGAGTTCTGTTGAGCGAAGGGGAAACCACTTGTGATACCTAGTTCAGATAATGAGGCCTCAGATCCACAAACAGGCATGGGGGGGTCAAGGGGTGGGGGAGCTTTTCTTTTTCTACATAGTTCTTCTCACCCCAGCAGGATAAGTGCTGTGAGAGCCTCTACCTTAAGTGGGGTGGATAATCCCAGAGTCTCAAGAACAAAGTCGGAGCAGCTTAAATCTAACAAAGGCAGGCTTTATTCACAGCCATTCTTGCCTGGGATCCTAGTTTTCTCTGCGGAGGAAGTTAGCAGCCCTGAATCTGTTCTGGGCTGGAAGGAATGAGACCATGGTGTGTCTGTGTAAATGTAGGCCAGTGCTCATATGGTGCAGTAAGCTGTGGGTAGTTACAGGGCTCAGACTTTTTTCTCCCAGTGTTGAGGATTAAACCCAGAGTTTTACTTCACATGCTGGGCAAGTGCTCTACTGTTCGGCTCCATCCACAGCAAGAGCCCTCAAGTTTGGGCAGGTGGTGTCTGACTAGACCGTCACAGCAGACTCGGCTCCTCCTCATCTTCATGAGCACTGAGTCCAGTACTGATTTGGCTGCCTGAAAACTGAGGTCAAGAGCCGCTGTCTTAGAGGGCAAAACAGAGGTTAGAGGCAGGAAGACACAGGACTTTTTAGGGTCATGATCCCTGTCCCTCCTGAACTGCAAATTTTAACTGCTGTGCCTGGGGTGGTGGTCCCCAAAGTTTATAACCTTTCTTTGCATTTCCCTCCTTTAACAGGACTTCTGGACAAACGTTTGCCAACTCCAATTCCTCCCGCTCCCATGCCTGCTTCCAGATTCTTCTTCGAGCCAAAGGGAGATTACATGGCAAATTCTCTTTGGTAGATCTGGCGGGGAATGAACGAGGGGCTGACACTTCCAGTGCTGACCGGCAGACTCGCATGGAGGGTGCAGAGATTAACAAGTCTCTCCTAGCCCTGAAGGTAGCAGGCACTTGCTAGTGGTGGCCAGGAGGGCAGCTGGGAAGGGAGAGAGTTGGCTGCCTAAGAAGTGGAAAGAGGCTTCCAGTTATTTCTTCTGCTGCCCCACAGGAGTGCATCAGGGCGCTGGGACAGAACAAGGCTCACACCCCATTCCGTGAGAGCAAGCTGACACAGGTGCTGAGGGACTCGTTCATTGGCGAGAACTCGAGGACTTGCATGGTGCGTGGGATGATTGCAGGAGGGAGGAAGACCCGGAGCTGATGCTTCCCAGGGAGATGCTGCCCTGACTCTGGGCAGGGAGCTCAGCACCTCTCTGCCTGTGTTCTCGGGCTCCTGACGGGACTTCCACAGCCTGTAGCCTCTACCTTTCCTATGGGCGAGGAGGAAGAACTCCACTCTGTGGGTGCTGAGGGCAACCATTGCTCCCTTCTCTGGTAAAAAGGGTTCTGGACTTCAGGAAGTAAACCTTAGTAGATGCAGGAGAAGTAAGTCCTCCCCACTCCTAAAGCTTCCCTCACGCTACATCTAGCCTCATATCCCAAACCTCTAATGACTTCTTCCCTTCCTATTTTATCTACAAGTGCTGCTAAGTGAGATTTGCCGCTATCCAGAGCACACCCTCACCCCTGCCTATGATGAGCAGGGCCTTTTCATGACGAAGGATAGATCTCTCTGTCTAAGCTCCAGTAATATCAATTACTCCTCCTGCTCCTTCTTCCCCTCTGACAGCATAGAGGATTGAACCCAGAGTTCTGACTCCTCTTGCCAAGGGTTTGACCCCAGTCCCTGAGCCCTTCTCTCTGAGGCAGCCCCTCATGGACTGGGTGATCTGAGCAGGGGCCACCAAGCTTTGAGATCTGTCTTTTTTTGTTTTTTTGAGACAGGGTTTCTCTGTGTAGCTTTGGCTTCTGTTCTGGAACTCACTCTGTAGCCCAGGTTGCCCTCGAACTCACAGAGATCCACCTGCCTCTGCCTCCTAAGTGCTGGAATTAAAGGTGTGCGCCACCACTGCCTGGCATTTTTTTATTTTTTAAATTTGTTTATTATGTAAATGCACACGGATATATGTCATGGTACTCATGTGGAGGTCAGAGGACAATATGCAAGACTCTCTTCTCCTTCCACTGTGTAGGTTCTAGGGGTCAAATTAGGTTGTCAGTTTTAGCAACAGTGAAAGGCCTTACATATCAGCAACAGCGAAAGGCCTTCCATACCCAGAACAAGTTGCCAAGTGGAGCACATGTGCTTTATGGGTCCTGCTTTACCATGTCAGTCTTGCCCGTTGGCAGACACTCCTGGCAGCTGCCCCCGAGCAGCGGGTTCCTGGTGCCCTCACTTGATTCCCAGCTTCTCACCGCTGTTCCCTCTTTCTCAGATTGCCATGATCTCACCAGGCATAAGCTCCTGTGAATACACGTTGAACACGCTGAGATATGCAGACAGGTATGAGCACCTGTGTCCAGGCGGGATGGAGAAGGGAATGGCAGGATGAGACCGGAAGTGGCTGGAGCACTCAGTGACCACTGAACTTCCTCCCTTAACAGGAAATCTGAGGTGTGGAGTTCAGCCACATGCTAGGTCTGTCCCAGTCCCCTTCAGTCAATAAAATAGTATGTGAGGGTCTTTCCATGTCAGCCTCAGGTTTATGTCACCTGTCCCAGACTGAAGACTAGCTGCTATTTACCCCTTGGATCCCTAAGCTTGTTATCTGAGTGATGATGCACTTCTGTAGTGAGTGCCCAGGGAACTGCTGGGAAATTAAGGACCTTATTTCCTCAGAGTCAAGGAGCTGAGCTCCCACAGCGGGCCCAGTGGAGAGCAGCCAACTCAAATGGAGACAGAGGAGATGGAGGCCAGCTCTAATGGAACCTCGCTGGCAGTTGATGTAAGTGGGGTGGGGCAAGATGAATGTGCCTTTGAAGTAGACCTGGGCCATAGTCTTGACACTGTTCTCTCCGCTGCGGCCTTCAGTTCACCAAGGAAGAGGAGGAGCTGTCTTCCCAAATGTCCAGCTTTAATGAGGCCATGACTCAGATCAGGGAGCTGGAAGAGAGGGCCATGGAGGAGCTCAAGGAGATCATACAGGTGCACACTGGTCCCGGCCGGGAGGGATTGACAGGCCCTCCTGCTCAGCCCTATGAGCTCTGTGAACGTGGGCTTACTCCTGTGGGTCTCTGGTGGGATGGGACAGCGAGGCCCTCTGCACCTAGCTTTCCCCAGTCTGCACCTGCTCACCTGTGACACTCTCTTGTGGCCTGGTGCTGCTGAGCAGAGGGTGCAGAGGGACATCGTGTTTATTCAGTGACTGTTCCCGCTCTGTGGTGACACACGGACCACAGCACCTCACTCTTGTATGTGTGAGCTCATTCCCTGTGAAAGGCATTTAGTCTCACTGAGCCTCAGTTTCCCTGTCTGTCTCTAAACTGAGCAAGACACAGTGTTGTCTTTGAGGATTAAGTGGTGGGCTTCTGTAGCAGCAGCACAGGACCAGCATCAGATGGAACCGAGGAAGTGGGAAATGCTCCTTGTGCTGTGAGCCTGCTGTGGGAGAAAGTGGGGAAGCATCTCCTGTCGGTGGCAGACTTGGAAGCAGAAAGAAAGAACTTGTGTCACTGAGGAGACTGCTGTGCAGACATGTCCCCCTCCTGCTGTGTCTGGGTCACTGTGACAAAGTATGTGACCCTTTCAGGACACATGAGAGTTGACTGAGTCAACGCAAAGGCTGTGAACGGAGGGCGATCGATAAAGGCAGTCAGTGGGGTCCTGGTGCTGATGGGCCTTACATCTGGCTCATACCAAAGACTCAGATTTCCTTATGATGCAGTGAAACCTTTGGAGGGACTTCAGCAGTAGTGAAGTGGTCAGAGCACGGCTTTGGGGTCTTTTGTCTTTGATGTGTTGGGGTGTCTCTGCCTGCATAGGTGTACCATTTGTATGCCCTGTGCCCAAGGAGGTCAGAAGGAGGTGTTGGAGCCTCTAGAACTGGTTATGAGCTGCCATGAGTATGCTGGAAATTGACCTTTAGAACAAGTTCTCTTAATCACCAAGCCATCTCCCTAGCCCCTGGTTTTGTTTTTGAGACAGAGTAATATATATATATTATATATTACATATATATATTATGTATTACATATATATATATATATATAACCTTGAACTCTCAGTCCCCTTTTGTCAACCTTCCAAGCACTAGAATTTCAGGTGTGTGCCACCATGCCCAGCTCATGCCAGGAAAGGGAGAAAAGGAGGTAACCAAAGAGCCAGGTGTGGTGGCTTGAATCTGTGACCCCAGTATTTGAGAGGCTGAGTTGGAGGCTAGCCTGGGTTACAAAGTAAGAGCCTATCTCAAACATAGGGCCAGTAGGGCTCAGTGGTTGTTTTCCTAGAGTACATGTGAGGCTCATCAGCCGCATGTGGTGGTGTGCCTAACGCTACTGTTGAGGAGTTCAAGGCCACTCTTAGATACATCGTGAGTTCCAGGTCAGTCGGGGCTGCATGTCACAAAGAAAGGGAGGAAGGAAGAAAGTTGTCATTCCAATTTCTGACTCTTTAGAACAGGATCATCTGGGCAGTGGGGATGCACGCCTTTAATCCTAGCACTCAGGAGGCAGATGCAGGAGGATCTCTGAGTTTGAGGCCATCCTGGTCTACAGAGCTAGTTCCAGGACAGCCAGGGCTACATAGAGAAACCCTGTTTCAAAACCAAACAACAACAACAAAACAGACAGGATCAGTGATGTTACTTATTGGACATAGAACACAAGGACAGCTTTGGGGTAGGAGGTGCTAACTAAGGTCAAGCTAAGGATTTCTTCTGTTTTGTTACTGCTGTTTGTTTTGAACCAGTGTCTCTTGAAGCCCAGGCTGTCCTTGAATTCCTGGAATCTTTTTTTTTTAAACATTTGTTTATTGTTTGGGTAGGATGTGAGGTCAAAGGACAACTTGTAGGAGTCAGTTCTCTCCTACATGTGGGTCCAGGTAGCCCTACCTCCTGATCCTTCTGCCTCTGAGGGCTGAGATTATGGGCATGCGCCACCGCACTGCGCCCAGGCTGAGCACTCCTGGGGGAAGGGTTTCAGGAGGCAGAACACTGGTGTGGATAAGGGTTTGGTCCCCTGCAGATGAGGCTCTATTGCAGGTAGCTGAGCCCTGAGGCTGGTTTGCTGGAGTGTTTGGCTGAGTGTGAGTTGACTAGGCTCTCCTGTTGCAGCAAGGACCAGGCTGGCTTGAGCTCTCTGAGATGACCGATCAGCCCGACTATGACTTGGAGACCTTTGTGAGCAAAGCAGAGTCTGCCCTGGCGCAGCAGGCTAAGCACTTCTCAGCCCTGCGAGGTGAGCGGCGGCGGGGCGCTGTTGGCCTGTGGCTCCTAGCAGTGCAGGCAGTGACAGGGGGCCAGGCGGTTCCACAACGCCCAGTAACCCTTTGTGTGCCATCTCCCCTTCCTCACAGAAGTCATCAAGGCCCTGCGCCTGGCCATGCAGCTGGAAGAACAGGCTAGCAAGCAAATCAGCAGCAAGAAACGGCACCAGTGATGACTTCAAATAAAGATCTCTTTGGTATCACACCAGCCTCTTCCCCTCCCCAGCAGACTTCGGGCACCTTTGGCTTTGGTTAGGGACTGAGTTGGATGGGTTTTGGTAAATGCCAGGTAAGAGGCATCAGGCCCAGGAAAGCTAGGGGAGGAAATGTGTTCTCGTCCTCAGTTTGGAGCTGGAGGAAGGAGCTTTTCATGACTGTGCTTCCCCCTTCCCTCCCTACCGGAGGGGAGTGCTGTTTGGGTAGACGGATGGATGCTCCTAGAGAACCTGCGCCATCCAGGCTGTGGGAGGGAAGTGGGTCCCTGTCCTGCTCCGCTGCCTTTGGCCTGCGGTATCACCCCTGTTCTGAGCACACTCATGTTTTATACTTTCAGAAAAAAAGTTTTTTAGTTTTTGAAGCCCAAGAAAATCTATTTCGTGCTTTATGTATTTTTATGTTGTACCTAACAATAAAGAAAGAAAAGGTCAGACTCTGTCGGAGAAACTTCAGTCTCTTGAGCCTTTAAGACCAAGGACGCTGCTACCACCTTGGGCTCTGAGTCTCTTTTCTTCCTAGGAAGCCAAGTCCACACCTGTGGTTTCAGCAACAGGCTGAAGTTCCAACCTTTGGTTTGTCTGAGTAGGCCAGTACTGAGCTCCAGGCCCTGGGGCCAGGAACTCTAAGTGAATGGGGTGGAGTTGCATTGCGCTCTGCTCTATAGCCCTAGCTACAAAGCAGAGGGGATTAAACATGCTAGATAAACACTCCAGTACAGCTGGGTTCCTACTTTTGTGTTGGATTCTTCAGCTGAGAAGTGAGAAAGGTGATTTATTGTACAGGAGTTGCACTTGGCCACAGTGAGAACAGAACTGTTAGTGCAGAATGCCACATGTCCAGGGCAGAGGGCCAGCCGGACTGTCTTGGGTGTAAGGTAGGAAGTCAAGTCTCTGGTGGTCTCTGAGCCGGTGGTGATGTTCCAGATCACTGAGACTCGTGACTGACAGCAGCACACAGTCCACGACTTGTCCCAGCGACCCGTCCTTCAGTCCCTCACTCTGTCCCCCTTACCCCCCCACCCCCACGGCCTTTGTGGGGCACAAGCTAAGCTTCTTGCACCTCTGCCTCATCTTTCCTCTCCTGACTTGAGCCTGGGCGTTCGCTCTCGTGGTGCAGGAGTTTCGAGGAAGGTGGCGCTAAGGCCGTCTTGGCACATTCTTTTGAGACAATGTCCCACTAAGTCTCTGACCTTCAACTTGTGATCCTCCCTCCTCAGCTCTGCATTTAGCAGGGATACAGCCTGCGGCACCAGGCCTGGCTGGTAACGCTGACAAAGAAGCCACTTGACTTCCTAAAGAGAAAAGGCATCTGACAGGAAAATTAGTATGGTTTTGCAAAATAATTAGTTTGTCAGGTGGACTGAGGAACCAAGCTTAAGGCATGGGTGTTGGGCATGACATGCTATGATAAAATGTCATAGATTAATTTAGTGAGTGGTACCCTGTGTTCCCAAAGGATGCTCCACGTGTTCAGATTAGGTAAAACAGTGACTCCACACAAATCCAGTGAGAGGCCAAGTGGGGAAGGTCCTTTGCCCTGCCTCTCCTGTGGAGGGGAGAGCCAGGTTTACACCCAGTACTTTCTAGGAAGTAGCAACCAGGCCTGGCCTGGGTCATCCTAAAATCCTTTATCTTGTACCTGTGTGATACGCAGAAGTTACTTCTTGCCACAGACAAATTCCATGGATGTTGGAACTCCCAACCATGCTGAAGAAAATGGTACCCATAAGGTCTGGGCCCTATAGTTTCTAAGCTGGTAACTGAGCGGTCTTTGGCCACTGCGCAAGACTGGCTTCTGCATGGCACCCATCTTGCAGAAGTTGCTGGACAGCTGGCTATAGTTGCACTCCATGATGTTCTACAAACCTGTGTCTTGTACATAACCTTGGGTCTCCTGGACCAAAAGCTTGCAGATCCAACTCCGGTGGACACAGGCCCATCTCGGTCACCTGCATGGACAGTGACTGACTCGTCAGGCTAGAGTTACCCTCTCCACCAGTGAAGTGCTCCAGCTGCTGCTGCTGGGAGGAATACTGCTCATCCCCAGTTCCAAGTGATCCAAAAAAGCTGGATGGGTGCTGAGTCAGGAGGATTCCCAGGAGTTCAAGGCTAGCCTGGGCTACCTTTGAGTTCTAGGCCAGCATGTAAGACTCCTCAAAATATAAAAAGAGAGAAAAAAATCCAGATCACTAAGGAGCTTATCCTGGACATTGCCTGCTGGGCTCTTCCAAGGCAGAGCTTCCTCAGCCCTTTTCATACCTCTTCCTTTTTCTTCATTCCTTCTTAATATAATAGGTTTTCTGTAACTCCATAATAGGTTTCTCCGCTGAGGCAGTAAGCCAGATCAAGCCGAATTGAAAAAGTAAAAGAACAGGTATATTTGAGCAAAGCAACTCCTGGGTGAGCCCTCCAGTCCCAGAGATAGGGGCAGGAGAAGTCACGTGGCCCAACAAAAACGGGGAGCTTATGTACCCTATAGGCAAGGGGTGATGGTGTGTCTGCCACAAACTGGGTTTAGGCCCAAGTATGGTCAAAAGCTGACCGCTTTAAGTAGGGTCTTGGGCTACTGGCAACTTCAGGGTCTTACTATGTAGCTCTGGCAGTCCTGGGACTCATCTGTAGACCAGGCTGGCCTCAAACTCACAGGTGTGTGCCGCTAGCACCCAGCTCCTCTTCTGAACTCCAGACCCTCACTTGAGGGACCACCAGCCTCTTGTCATCCCAGTACTGGTGGAATCACTTTCCCTCATTCCTATGACCCAAGGGTGGTACAGTCCACCAGGAGTCCTACCCCTGTGTGGGGAGACACCCAAAAGTGCAAATGAGGGTCCTAGGAGCTGGAAGAACAATGGCTGAAAGGTGGGGCTGCATCGTCCCACCCCACCCTGGATACTGCACTGGGCTGGGAAAGGGCGAGAGCAGCTTCAAGAGACTGGGACCCTGACTGGAAGAAAAGCATTGATGTGACTGGGATAGGGGTAAGGTTTGAATGCTAAGAGTCACGTAGGTGTGCATGTAAGAAGGTGTTTAGCTGGGCAGTGGTGGCTCATGCCTTTAATCCCAGCTCGCTGGAGGCAGGTCAGCCTGGTCTACAGAGGGAGTTCTCCAGGACAGCCAGCAGTACACAGATGAACCATGTCTTGAAAAAAAAAAGTTGAGCAGTGGGTAAGTATCATGGTGTATATAAACTCGGAAGGCAAGCAATGGGAAAGAAGGAAACCAGTTCTGGCTGCCAACCTGTTTTGTTTCTTGAGAGAGTCTCCCTATGTAGCCCTGACTGTAATAAACCATCTCCACTCGGGTGCAGCCTCTGGGTTGTGAATGTCCACGCGCCACTGCCCACACCATGCCTGCATGGCCTGGTGCTACCAGCCGCTGCCTCCGCCCCAGCATGCCAGCATGGTCCCCTGCACACGTGGGATACCCTGGCCCTGCCAGCTGGGAGTTTCCCACGTGAGCATAATTCATAATATTTCCTGTGCATCAGGCGTGCACATGGTGTACAATATACATGCAGGTAAAACACATAGTGTGGGGGCTGGAGAGATGGCTCAGTGGTTAAGAGCACTGACTGCTCTTCCAGAGGTCCTGGGTTCAATTCCCAGCACCCACATGACAGTTCACAACTGTAACTCCAGTTCCAGGGGACCTGACACCTGACACACACACACACAGTGTGATAAAGAATGCCTGTAACCACAGTGTGGCGGGGCACAGACAGGATTGTCCGGGTTTACTGAGTCACCACATGTACGAATGGCATGTGTGGAGCTCAGAAGACAACTCTGCGGAGATGGTTCTTCCCTTCCATCTTTACCTGGGTTTGAGGTTAAACTCAAATCACCAGGCTTGTGAGCACCTTTACCCATGAGCCATCTCACCAGCCTTTGTTATTTACTTATTTTTGAGTAAGGTTTCACTAAGGTACATCTTCACCGGCTTTCTGTTTTTGATGATATCCTTCAATGCCTGAGCTTTGCTGTTCTGGAATTTGCTCTGTAAACCAGGCTGGCCTCAAACTCAGAGATCCAAAGCCTCTGCCTTCCCAGTGTTGGGATTAAAGGTGTGCACCACCATACCAGGCTCTCAACTTTTAATTCCTTTTCAGAAGTTTGAAACTTAGCTGGGTGGGATCTTGTCCTGAGGTCACCACTCCCTTTATTTCATTTCTTTCTTCCTCCCTTCCTTCCTTCCTTCCTTCCTTCTTTCTTTCTTTCTCTCTTTCTTTCTTGTTTGTTTGTTTTTCAGACAGGGTTTCTCTGTGTAACAGCCCTGGCTGTCCTGGAACCATCTACCTGCCTCTGCCTCCCGAGTGCTGGGATTAAAGGTGTGCAAAACCACCGCCCGGCCTTTATTACATTTCTTAATCTGTTTATTTCCTTGAACACAGTGACACACTTCTTCCAGCAAGGCCATACCTACCCCAACAACGTGACCCCTCCTAATATGCCACTCTTTTGGGGGGACATTTTCTCTCAAAGCACCACAATACCCATACACATAAAACAAAAATAAATATCTTTTTTTAAATCACATTTTAATTGTACTGGTTAGTTTTATGCCACCTTGGCACAAGCTAGAGTCATCAGAGAGTGGGGTCTTATAAGAAAGCTGGCCTGAACAAGCCATGGAGTGTAACCCAGTCAGCAGCACGTTCATGGCTTCTGCATCAGCTTCTCCCTCCAGGTTCCCACCCTGTGTGAGTTCCTGCTCTCTCGCCTTTGATAATGAGCTGTGAGCAAGATAAACCCTGTCCTCCCCAAATTGCTCTGGTCATGGTGTTTCATCCCAGCAATAGTAACCCTAAGTAAGACACTAACTTACTAGATGATAGAACCTCAATACATGAGTTGGGGGTGGGAGGTGGGTAGTCAGTTCCCTTGAATATCAGCTGACTTGTCTGCTTCTTTTGTAAAAGTTTGTGTGTGTGAATATTTTGCCATCATGTATGTCTGTGCATGCCTGGTGCCCATGGAATTCGGAAGAGGGTAGGCATGGTTGTGAGCCACCATGTGGACTGAACCCAGGTCCTCTCCAAAAACAAGGAGTGCTCTTAACTACAGAGTCATCTCTCCAGTGTTGGGAATCCCTGCTGGTCCGAGGTTGCAGTCTACCATAGCTTAGCAGCTCTCCCTGGGCTCTGCACAATATGGAGGATGCCATCCCAGCGGGGTCTTCCTGCTCTCTACCTAGCCTTATCTGGAGGATGTCTCTAGACCCCGTGCCTGATTTACCACAAGGATGACCCTTAACACAGTTCCCTGCAAAGGAAGGCTCTTCCCCTGCAGTCCACGTGGTATTTAGGTAACATGCTCTAGTTATTTACACTGGGCCGTGCTACCACTAATCCAGCTTTATGATAGGAGCCTGCCACCTTATGCAAATTAGGTGATTATTCTCCAGCCTCTGTCCCCATTCTTTATATCTCACCTCAATCACTCTCACTGAATTATCTCCTGGAAGGCCATTTCCTCCATCCAAAGTTCGGTCATCGCTTCTGTCCCTTTGTCCCCGTGGACTGGTGGCCAACAGACTGAGGAAAAGGGGGACTCTACACTCCAGCTCTGATTCTCCTACTTATTTTGTTTTGCTTGAGACAGGGTCTCACTATGTAGCCCTCACTGTCCTGGAATTCAATAAGCAGATCAGGTGGATCTCAAATTTACGGAGATTCACCTGCCTGTGCCTCTGAGTGCTGGGATTAAAGGCATGAGCCACCATGCCAAACTGATCCTAGTCTTTTTTTTTTTTTTTTTCTTCGAGACAGGGTTTCGCTGTGTACCTTTGCGCCTTTCCTGCAACTCACTCTGTAGCCCAGGCTGGCCTCGAACTCACAGAGATCCTTCTGCCTCTGCCTCCCGAGTGCTGGGATTAAAGGCATGCGCCACCACCGCCCGGCTTCTTTTAAAAATGAATATGGGGGGCTGGAGAGATGGCTCAGAGGTTGAGAGCAGTGGCTGTTCTTCCAGAGGTCCTGAGTTCAATTCCCAGCCACCACATGGTGGCTCACAACCATCTGTAATGAGATCTGGTGCCCTCTTCAGGCCTGCAGGCATACATGCATGCAGAACACTGTATACATAATAAATAAATAGGGCTGGAGAGATGGCTCAGCCGTTAAAGGCTAGACTCACAACCAAAAATATAACATAATAAATAAATTTAAAAAATGAATGTGAAAAACAAAACAACAAAAACAGAACCAAAGTACACACCTAATCTAGTCATGTTTTCCATTTTAGAGTTTTTCTTTCCCTCTATTTTATAGGGCTCTCCTCACATCCTTTTTTGGAGACACAATCACACTCTAGATCCCAGGCTAGCATAGACTTTCTGTATAGTCCATCATGGCCTTGAATTCCTGGTAATCCTACTGCCTCAGCATCCTGAGTGGCTTTATAGCTTTCCTGTGGCTTCCTAGTGTCTTTGAGGTAAGTCTCAGGTTTGCCACCGAAGCTCTTCTGGATCTGCTAGTGCCTGGCCTCCGTGTCCCAACATTCTGTTATCTCCACCCAGCCCACACGCCTGTGTCCCAGAGCAAGGGCAGCCAGTGCTCAGCACATTTGTGTCAAGGAAATACATGAAGACGGTTTTCAAGGTCTTTATTTATATTGAGACAGGTTCTTTGTAGCCCTAGCTGGCCTGGAACTTGCTTTGCACAGCAGGTTGTCGTCCAGCCAGAGAGATACGCCTGCTTTTGCCTCAGAGTGTTGAGACTAAAGGTGTGGACCACCACAACATGCTATCCAGTGCATGTGGATCACATCTGCGCTGGCTGGTTTTGTGTCCACTTGACAAGTTAGAGTCGTCCAAGAGGAAGGAGCCTCAGCTAAGGAAATGCCTCAATGAGATCGAGTAGTCAGGTATTTTCTTATTTAGTGATGAATCAGGGAGGGCCCCATGGAGGGTGGTGCCATCCTGAGATGTTAGTCCTGGGTTCTGTAAGAAAGCAGACTGAGCCGGGCGGTGGTGGCGCACGCCTTTAATCCCAGCACTCCAGAGGCAGAGGCAGGCGGATCTCTGTAAGTTTGAGGCCAGCCTGGGCTACCAAGTGAGTTCCAGGAAAGGTGCAAAGCTACACAGAGAAACCCTGTCTCGAAAAACCGAAAAACCAAAAAAAAAGAAAGAAAGAAAGAAAGAAAGAAAGAAAGAAAGAAAGAAAGAAAGAAAGAAAGAAAGAAAGCAAGCAAGCAGACTGAGCAAGTCATGGGAAGCAACCCAGTAAGCAGTACCGTCCATGGCTTCTGCATCAGCTCCTAAATCCAGGATCCTGCCCTGTTTGAATTCCTGTCCTGACTTCCTACAGTGATGAAGAGCAATGCTGAATGAAGTGTGAGCCAAATAAACGCAGTCCTCCCCAATTTACTTTTAGGTCATGGTGTTTTGCCACAGCAATAGAAACCCTGAGACGGTGTCCTTCCACCATTACCTTCCTCCAACTCACCACACCCCGACTCCCTCCCACATCACGTCCTTTTATTATTTTATTTACTGTTTTCTTGTTGTTGTCAAGTTCTTATTAATAACCCCCTGAGTCCAACTAGTGCTGCCCAAATGCACATGGGTGTGGAGTCATACTGGGGCAGAGCATCCTATCACGGTCTCCCTCCTCAGTAGCCGTCAGCTGCCAACAGCTCCCTCTCTAAGGGTGGGACTGCGGAGACCCCTTCCCGAAAAGTCCGACTTTGTGGTTGGTGTGTATACTCCTGTAAATACGGCGGCTTTCGCCCTGTCCCCACATGGTGGCCCAGCTCTAGCTAGCCCAGGCACAAAGGCTGGGGCTTTGGAAACCCGGCTTGTGACTCAACCTCTTTTACATACCCACAATGCATTGCACACAGACCCGCGCTTTCATTTAAAAGTGTAAAGTCTTTTACTTTTTTTCGTTTTCATTTTGTTTTCTGAATAGTGATGCGGCTTCGAGAGCCTTCCTGTGAGAGGAAAGCAGAAGTCACTGACCACTTATTTTGTGGCACTAGTTCCCATTGGTTATGTAGGAGGTGCAGGCGTCCGAGGATGGCAGGCGCGAGTGCGAGGTCACACTCTGGTTTCTCTTCAGATCGTATAAATCTTTCGCCTTTTACTAAAGATTTCCGTGGAGAGGAACAACTCTGAGTCTTAAACTAATTTTTTGAGGTCCTGCTTCTGCAGGGCTACAATCGCTGGTTTAAAAGTAGTTGATATTTCTGACTTCGGCTCAAACACCGCCTGGCTTCCATGGTGTTGCTCACAAGTCTACCCATTACGCTTCTCAAAAGATTTCTTTTTTTGGGCGAGGAGTGGAGAGGTTTGAGATAGGGTTTGGTTCCTCTGTGTAGTTTTGGTCCCTGTCCTGGATCTCTCTCTGTAGACCAGGCTGGCGTTGAACTCACAGAGATCCGCCTGGCTCTGCCTCCCGAGTGCTGAGACTAAAGGCGTGCGCCACCACCGCCCGGCTCAAAATATTTCTTAATAGGCTCTTCCTCCAGGCAGCTCTCTTGTTATTACCTGTCTCAGTATGACATAACACTAAGAGACAATCAAGCTGGCAAGATAACAACGGGAGACCCACTTCTGGAGTTCCAGGGCTGTACGGAGAGCCCGCCCCCCCACCCCCCGCCCTGCCTCAAAAACGCCAAAGAAAACAGGCAGGTTTCGCGGTCCTAAGTTCTAGAATATAATTTTATAAGCACTCTCCACTTTCCTTTTTGACATTCTACAAATTCAACCAAAGAGGTGGAGAGAGGGGTCAATGGTCGGGAGTGCTTCCTACTCTGGCAGAGACCCACGTTGGTTTCCCAGCACCCACAGCCGGTGGCTCCCAACCACCTGTAACTCCAGCTCCAAGCAATGGATCTGAGGCTCTCTCTGGCCCCCAACACCTGCATTCACACATGCATAATTAAAAATACTATTAAAAATATAAACTAAAACCCAGACAGTTTAGAAACTTTTATCCTAGACCTGTTCCTGGAGGGAGTCTTGGACCTTTCATTACATGCTCTGAGTGAGAGTCCCCAGAGCCCACATCCCAATCCCCCTGGACATCAGGGTTCTTCTCAATTTCATATCCACTATTGTACTTCTTCTGTCTTCCTAAAATCATCCTTTGCTATCACTTCAAGCCATTTTAACTTCCTGAGCTGTGGTGGGTGACACGTGCCAGTAATCCAAGCACTCCAGAGAGAGGATTGCCCGTGAGTTTGAAGACATCCTAGCATCCTAGGCTCCCCAGTGACTTTCAGGTCAGCCAAGGCTCCATATTGGGAGCTTGCTTGCCTCAAAAAACTAACAAGCCATTATAACTTAACAGCTCCCCCCAGCCCCGCCTCCATTGCTTCTCAGAAAGGCCCACACTCGCCTCAGACACACAACTCAGTCCTTACAGAATACTGCAGACTTTGGCTGCCCTTCACCAACTCTGTCAGACAGAACTGACATCCTGTAACTAAACCTGCTGGAGTCTATTAACTTAGCAGAGCACTAACTTCCACCAATCCCCAACTAAGAATGTGGTCAGACGTTTGCCTGCAGGAGAGCTAGCCTTGTCTTGCTGTAACTGCCAAAGAAAATTTCAAATTCCCTTGATTTATGAAATTTTCTTGTTCTGTCAAATTATAAGACTTCATGAAACTGCTTCCTTGTTGGAATATAGAATTTGGAGTAACCTAAATATGTGTCCCTGTGTCATCAATAGACTATTTGGCTCCAGAATAAACTATCTCTTGGCTTTTTTGCTTTTGTTTTGTTTTTGTTTGTTTTGGAGACAGGGTTTCTCTGTGTGACAGCTCTGGTTGTCCTGGAACTTGCTTTGTAGACCAGGTTGGCCTCGAACTCAGAGAGATTCTCTTACCTCTTCATCCGAGTACTGGGATTGAAAATGTGGGCCACCACTACCTAGTTTTTTTTTTTTTTTTTTTTTTCTTTAACAGTTCCATATGGTGGCTCACGACCATCTGTAGCTCCAGTGCCAGGGGATCTGACACCCTCTTCTGGCCTCCATGGGCATCAGGCACACATGTGGTACATGTGCAGGTTAAACAGACACATGAAAATAATCACCCTTTTTTTTTTTCCAACATAGGGTTTCTCTGTATAACAGCCCTGGCTGTC
>CABHPQ010137864.1:0-25779 GCA_902168405.1 Peromyscus aztecus
GAGAGGGAGAGAGAGAGAGAGAACACACACATGATGCTGGGGAGGGAGCCTGTGTGCCAAGGCATGTTCATAGAGGTCAGAACAACTCTGTGGAGTCACGTTTGGTTTTTGTTTTGTTTTTTTCCTTCACCTTCACCTTTAAATGGGTTCTGGAAACAATCTGGTCACCAGTCTTGCACAGCAAATGCCTTTCTGTGCTGAGCCACCTTGCAGGCCCAACCCCAATTGTTTACCAAGTGTAACTGCATCCTAGTAATAATATTTTAACTCCAGAAGCCCAAGAAATGATTCTGCTAATGTAAAAATATCATTTAACACACATTTTGCTAAACTTAAATGGGAAACTTATAAATAAATACTTCAACGTACTATACAGACTGAAAGGCAATCTCACTGCTAGTTGCTTTCCAGCACGCCACACACGCAGTCATTCCCAGGGCTATTCAGAGTGACAAGGGTGGTGACTACGGAATCTACAGGTTTAACTCTGACTGAGAAGGTTTCTTAAAAAGCAAAGAAAAAATAGTATTATTAATCAATTATTCATTATTTTAAGGCAATTGAGTCTGTGTATGTGTGAGACCATTCCAAAACTGAACTGAAAAATTCAATGTATTTTTTAGATAGTCAGTAAAACACACTGGATAACATGGTTGCCACAGCAACTGTAATAAATGTTTTGTTCTGTAATCAAATAGTAATTTTAAAGTAAGTCTTCATAATGATAACAAAGTAAATTACCAAAATAAGGTTTAAAGTGAAATAGGAAATAGCTTATCCTAATCTAAATTTGTGATTGACAGTAAAGTGTACAAGAATACACATACATGAAGCCAAGCAATTAACCTAGGAGCATCACCAACAGTAACACATTCATTTTCAATTTTCATAAAATTTTACACTTTTCTACATATATTCCCATAAGTATGTACCTCTGACATGTTCACAGATTGGAGATACAACCCACTAAGGGGACAGTGAAAGCCTAGAGCCAGTATAATTACATCAATTAGCCAAAAGAGGGCGCAGAAAGAACATAGGAGCTTAATCCCTAGGAAATGGCCAATAGGCGGTTCTCCAGGAATCTAACAGTGATTACAAACCCCTCGTGGGGTTAGACATACATTTGACAATACTGCATAAGTATATATAGATATACTACAATATAGATTATGTAAATACATTGACAGTAGCATTTCTGTAGCTCAAACTAGTGCATTAGTTTGTAGTCCAATGACTCAAAGAAACTGTGGAGAGGATCAGGACCCGGGAGAGTAAAGACAAAGGGAAGAGAATGTGCCCTAGGAGTGGTAAACCTAAGAAAACCATACCCACAAATCCTCAGCATGGGAAAGAGACCATTCCCATTACCTTGTGTCAGAGCTACTGCTACTCCAGAATATAAGCAAGTCTACAAAGCTCCATACCAGGCCTTTATTTGGCTCTACTATGGATGTTCCAGGTCTTATATGAATAGAATATATACAGCTGAAGGCATCAACTTGTATCTCCCTACATTATATATACACCACTTCCTTTTAGAATCTGTCATCAGCCAATTTAGTCAATCAGCTTGCACAAAATCCAACCCCTTTTCTTAAAATAAACATACTAATTTTATGTTTCCTAACCTTTATAAATGTTTCTTATATTAAACTTACTAAATGTCTTAGCACCAATAAATATTTTCACCTGCCACTTCTAAGACTTTAAATAATAAACATAATTAGAACATGAAAATATGGCATTAATATTTCTGAAAAGAGCTTATTCTATTACTTCAGAATATTTTATAAGACATTTACAGTATCTGAAAGAACTAGCCACAGTACAGCTGACTGGCTAACAATAATAATCTCTGTCTCAGCATTTTCCAGCTATGATTGTGTACTTTACAACGACCTTAAGAAAAGTATGTATATGGTTCAGGAGTAGTAGGTTTCTTCACTATTATTTTCAGGGGAAAGATCACTAGCACACACACTTTTCAAATATATGGATTTGCAGTGTTCTAAATGAAAAAATTAAATTATACAAAATGTCTTCAAATACAAAAAGGCTCCATGTCAAGGACCATCACTACCATGGACCATTCTTCTTTAAGATAATTTCTTGGCATCAGCTATTAATAAAAGGTCTCTAGAGTGATGTAAATCATAACTGGGCAATGGAAATTCAATTTCAACCTGGGTGATTACTGATATATAAAGTTAATGACCTACTTTTAAACTTTGATCTGAGCTGACCAGTATCTATTATATAATATATAAACCATCAATGTGTACAGTGAGATCTACTGGCAGGTAAGTAAAAATATACATACTTTAAAACACAGTATTCCTTTGTATACTGTGTATTACACACCATCCAGTTATATTAACATTTTAAAACATCTGCATTCTGATATAACTGCACTTGAAGAAGTAACTGGAATTATTGCAAACTTCCTATTCTTTTCAATCTTTAGAATCTTAGGGCAAAATAGGAATACATGCCTGATTGGTCACTAATTTTTCCTGGGAGCAAACATTCTAGTAACATTCACTAGTGCAGCGGAAGGGACAGTTAAGTTCTCCTTTATAATAAGGTAGCAGTTGGTGCATTACTCGTGTACCTTACTTCGCTTCTGACGAGCAGGAAAGAAGGAAGGCTCAGAGAGCTGCTCCTAGGCCAGCACTGCCCTTTGCTGTTCACCCTACACTGCATGTTAAAACCCTGCAGCACATATAAAAGGAAGTAGTGAAAAGCATTTTAACATATTCAAAAAAGAAATTTACACATAAGAAAGTGTATCAAGTTTTGTAAACCTGAAGAGTTAAATTCAAATTTGGTTAGTACTGCTTAAAGGTAAACATTAAACATCTCAAATTTCCTATAAATTAAAATTTAAGATACTGTGAGTACTGAAGGAAATTTATGTACAATTATTTCATCCGAATCACTGCCTTTTGAGTTTAGTAACAAAAGCATTTAAAGAAATCCTAGTGGAAGGCTAATTTGAAAGTAAACATGCTTTTAAAACTTAAATATAGATCTTGTATTAGTCCCACAACAGGATCAAGATCACTATTAAAATAAAGCCTGGGGCACATTATGATGCCTAAGATTGGTGGGTGGATTTTAATTGACTTGAAGACTGTCATAGTTCTATTCTCATAAAACCTGTAACGCATTTCCAGCATGGAGGACCCATCTGTGCCCACCATCCATCTGTTAGACGTGATTGGCAAAGTGGTAGGGAACGCGCAGTGGTTGCCTCTGCCTGAAAGGAATGAACCACAGGATCTTCCAACGAGTGCCAAAAACCTCTGAGAAGGTCTGCTGCCATGGCTTCCGGGGCCGCGATCTACAGAAGACAGCATTATTAGTGAGAGACAGCACTCCCATGGTGCACTTCAGTCAGCTGAAACAATACAGGTTGGCTGGGGATCCATTACTGGACTCTGATGCATTGTGTCCCAGCATCACAAATACAGCTTTTCTTTCAATGTGGCATGCAGCTGAACTTCAGCTCTGGATAGCAGATATTGTATCTGCGTCGTCAATCAACCCAGGGTAACTCTGGAAGCAGAGGAGGAGCTCAGCATAACAGAATGTGTGTCAACAACACAGTAGCAAATCTCTTTTGATGTACTTTCGGGACAAATAATTTAACTTACTTCTGCGAGACAGGAAACGAGTGATCAGTACTTATTGTGTTTAAAAACTCTGATGGCTGAAAGACGCCTACTGTAAGACTGGGATACGCCTGTCTAGCTTGGGCCTCAGACGGGGCACCAAGAAAAAGTCATTATTGTATTAGTTTCCTACTATTAACATATGCACACAATTCTCAAAGGTTCTAAGTTGTTTTTATTTTTAAGTAAGATCACTATAGACTTTATACTTACATTTCTTCACAACAGTTTGACATCTTTTCAATAGATGTTGTATCCTATTAAAAATAGAAAAATTATATTCAGATGTAACAAATTTATTAACACTTCTGTTTTATGGAATATTTAAGCCTATTCAGAAAATATTCTAAAGATTTAACAAGTTTCTATGTCTACATATATCCTGGAGTCCCCTTGGAGAAATAAAATCAACATTACATCATGTCAAAAAACTACTGAACTACAAAAGTGTCAAATACCTCTACAAGAACCATTTCATTCAATTATAACCTCTGAGGACACCTGATTTCTTGGTAATTCCTTTAAAAGCCCAATTATTTTCACTCAACTCAACTGTCTGCAAATAAACATTAAAAATAAATATCAAATGACACGTAAAAACCATCAATGAATACAGAACTACCAGGACGCCAAGAGTGCTAGTGACTCTGGGTTTATAGACTTCTATAAACAACAAAATTCCACAGGGCAGTCTATAAAGTGATCATGTCACAACACCTTTTAGTATGAAAATTAAAGGTAGCTGACTAATATGCCTTCATTAAAATAAAACATTTCTTTTTTTTTCCAACAAACAAACGGAATCTTTACAGCAGTACACTCTCTTCTGGGTGTCTGAACAAGGATGTAAGGCAGGCACAGAAAGAAAGCACTTCAGCAGAAGACAGTTTCTGAAAATGCTGATGCAATCTGTAATAACAGAGGACCTAGCAACTAGACTGACAAACTGTTACGATATCCAAATACCCAACAAATAAATTATACAACCTTATATTTAGGTAAAAATTAAGAGCGTAAGCACACTTTAAAGTAATACAAAGGAAATATTCTTCAAATGTGCAAAAACATTAAATTGTTGCCTTTGCCCTTGACTTGACCTTACTAACTTGCTCACATGGCAGACAGTGGAGAATAACAATATTAATCAGAACTACTCATGGAAATACAGAACTTCCTTTAGTGGTGCTAGTCCACAGCCCTTTACATTTAGGCATGCTAGATGAGCACTCGTGATGACAAACTGTCAGATATGATGAACGAGTAAGCTAGCCTCTAGAAGGGAGAAGTAAATCTGGGTTTAGGAGACTAAGAACAAACAGTTCATTTACAGAGTTTCCTGAAGATTTATAAAAAGAGGGCAGATTTACTACATGTTCTATATACATCAGCCTTTTTTATTATGTCTTGAAATTGATGGTATTTGAAACTTCTGTTGAAAATAAGCTTCTTTTTATTGTGTTATATAACTTCCTCTCAAAACAATTATTTATTCTAAACACAAACACAGTCTACAAATATATAAGAACATTTCTTAAGAATTTAGAGGAAAGCTGGACTTCAGGTTCACATCTATAAAGGAAGTGGGTAAGGTCATTTTAATAATGTCTGAGGGTGTAGATGTAACATGAGACTGCAGAGGGAGAGAGAGAGCACTCACCACATGCTAGCTCTAGAGCAGTGGTTCTCAACCTCTCCTGTGCTGCGACCCTTTAATACAGTTCCTCATGTTGTGGTGACCCCCCAACCATGAAATTATTTTTGCTGTTACTTCATAAATGTAATTTTGCTACTGTTATGAATCATAATGTAAATATCTGATATAGAGGATATTGGATATGTGACTCCTGGGAAAGGGATCATGACCCACATGTTGAGAACTTTCTCTAAAGGCATGTGAACACCTGAAATACAGCCACTGACAACACCTTTACGCCTGAAAGCTATGTGAGGACAGGAAGGCAGGGTCCATCTACTGTCACCATTAATCCTGGGGACAACTTTTACTGCACACAATCTATACTGAGTAATTTACTTGTGGTCCTGAAGAGAATCAACTTTAAAGACCCCAAATTCAACTTTCATATACAGAAACCATTTAAGGAGTCAGACAACTTTCTAGAATCTACTTCAGGAAATAGACAATACTCCTCTTTAAACCACCAGGAGTAGATAGCTGCTCTCTTAAAGGATGAGATGTTTACTCTGTTATAAAGAGGAGTTGGGAGGCTGCCCAAATTAAGCTACTGTGTTCTCTAGAACGACAAGTGGTCACCACTCTCTACCTCTGCATCCAGAATACTGTTAACACAAACAGCAGAAGTCTGTAGCTGCACACCAGAGCACTGAGCTCTCACTCTGGGAGGAGCAAGCAGGAGTCAGTCAGACCTTACCACTTACAGGCAGGCCGAATGCTCAAGACAGACTCTTGTCACTACAGGAAAATGCTAGCCATGCTAGCCACAACTGCTAAACCTAGCCTACTCTGTTTTGTTTTACAATGTGGGATTTTTTTAAGCATACTGAAAATACTCAACCCTTTTAGCGGCACTAGGGAGGACCAACAAGACCAATGCTACAGAGGAATATACTACAACATACAGCTTCAGCTAGCCAGCAGATAACCATCTTTCAGGAATGTGAAAGTCACACAGTTACTGGGTGTTGCTATAATTAGTTCTGAGAAATGTTTATGCCTGGAATGATCTAGTGATCAAAATGTCTAATACTTCAATCGGCCTGTATAACTAAGCAATACAAAAGAATGCCTCACTATTTTAAAACTGGAGTTTTCGCATTGAAATTCAGCAAGAGTTTCAGAGACAGGTATTATCTTCCCTAGTCTCTCTTTCAATACTTTGTCTTTTCTTAATGGCTAATCTTGGCATAAGAAGGGATCTTTCAGATTCAGTGTAAAATTATGTTTGAAGGTAAGACTGGATCATGCCTGGAATGGAGAGAAAAAAGTTTCTTAGCAGAAGGGAGAAATAAGATTTATTGAAAAATTAGAATAGGGTATAGTACAAAAAGCAAGAATTCATCACCATCGGTTTCTTAGTTAACAGGTTAACAGGGCCAAGAACCTGGCCCCTGAACACAGAAGGCTGATAGCCGCTCTTCTTTGAGTTCACTCTCACCAAGCACCACCACTAGGACACATAAGGTGTTCTGTGGGGAAAGGGATGCATGGGAGAGAAGCCTTATACACACTGAACAACAGATAAAGAATAAACAGTCCATCTGGTTCCAATACCTATCTTCAGAGATAGAAGAGTCCTTGTCTTTGGGCCTATTTAACTCTAGAAACAGCTTCCAAAAGGAGTTTCCCAGCATACCAAACATTAAGACCTGATGAAAGTAAAGGTGGCCGTCAGAGAGGGACCCCTGAAGACAGCTCCATATCTCATCCACAATCACCTGAACTCAGTCCTCACTGTAGGTCTCCTCGGCCATCACGCCTCTATGTTATATAGTTACCTAACTTATGACTCTACGTTGACTTAATGTAGCCTTGGAAACACTTTTCAGGAAGATTTTTTTGTAGTTCAAGATCATGGACCTGCTCTGTCTCTGCGTTCTCCTAATTTTAAGAGCTTCATTTGATTGCTTACTAGTATATAAACAGCAGTACATTTCATTTTTATGATTTTAATTTTACTTATGTGTTGGGTGTGTATGGTGGGGATGGGGAGGTACGCACATGAATGAAGGTGCTCATGGAGGCCAGACGAGGGTGTCAGATCCCCCAGGGCTGGAGTTACAGGCGGTTATGAGCCATCCAATGCAAGTGTTTGTACCAAATCTGAGATCTCTGGAAGAGCTGTACATCCTCTGAGCCATCTTTCTAATCCCCACCCACTTGACTTTAAAGTCAAAAGCCCCTAGCAGGGCAGGGCTGTACAAAATAGGCATCGTGGCATACGTCTGCAGGACTGAACTGACTGGACACACTAGACAAAGCACAATTCTTCCTCTTTAGTTGTTTCTCAATGTGAAGGCGAGGAAGCCCTGCCACCCTTCCTTCTCTCTGCCCGCCAGGGCTCGTCAGTTTACTCACTGGAAACAGGCAGCTCTTCAGTATCCATCGCTACCAGAGGACCAGCGGTATCTTTTATTTGAAATGTGAGGATCACATAAACATTTCATCAGTAACAGGACAATAGTGCAGAGGCAGAAGGTTTTACATTTGCAGCCACTGAAAATCTCTTTCCAAAGGAATTTCTTTGCTCTTCTGCATCAAACCATCATCTGACTACACAAAATTGGTGAGAAGTTAAAACTCCATATCTCAATTTCCAAGTAGGAATGCTTACCTCCTAAGTTTTTGTGAGGTTTAAATAGATCAATATGTATTAAAATTCCTAATAAATCCTCAATGACTGAAAAGTCCTCATTTTTATTAATTGTTTTTTAAGCACTTCCTCATGCTTAAAAAAAAACCAGTATCTCAATTATATCAGTTACTCAAATTATGTTTACAAGAGCTTATAATGAAAGACAAAATGACCGAGACTATATATGTAATCCTACAACTAAAAGGGGTTTATAATCCATTCATAAAGTAAAAACTCCAAAGTAATAAATCATTGTTCATTTATTCATCTATTTCTATAGAGTAACCACAAGCTACATGACAAGGTTTTTAATAAAGAAGCTGATGGTCAGCAAAGGTGTCCACACACATACAAAGAAGCCACATGGGCACATGTGCAGCCACAGAGCGTGACTGTAAACACAGCACACATGTGCAGAACACAGAGGGTGACTGTACACACAGGCACACATGTGCAGACAGAGGGTGACTATGCAAAAGGTGTTTTATCAGTTACCTCACAGTTGCCAGAAAGCTGAAAGAACTGAAAATCTATGCTTCCAAGTGAAAACCCCAACTTAAATACTTTCACATTTTAACATCGAAATTACACTTCTGAAGAGGTTTCTGGTTATCAATAACAGACAAGAGTTGGGGAACTGAAAGAGCCTTGGGACTCAGGCTCGGGAGGTCACCAACAAACCAACAGAATGTAAGAGACCACTTGGCTCCCTTTGGCAAAGACAGAAAGTCAATACATAGAAGATTCACGCTTCTTCTATTATGTGTACAGTGCTCTGTCTGCCAGAAGAGGGCACCAGATCTCATTACAGATGGCTGTGAGCCACTATGTGGTTGCTGGGAATTGAACTCAGGACCTCTGGAAGAGCAGCCAGTGCTCTTAACCTCTGAGCCATCTCTCCAGCCCCACACATTTCTTCTAACCTCACGGTGCACATGAATTCAGATCATGAACTGATAAAATCAACTTCTGGGGAAAATGCCTTGTAACAAGTTAACACAAAATGTTTAGCAACACAGCAACATAAAGTGTCTCTACATTTAGGGGTCAAGAATTCTATGCACTAACTATCCTACAAGCATTATCAAAATTCATTCGAATGTTTCAAGCAGTCTATCACACTGAGCAAAGAGAAGTGAGGTACAGAAACACTTCTGCTCAGAAACACACTTACACAAGTCATTTAACTCCACACATAATTGTGATTACTACAAAAAAAGAGAAACTAGTCTCTATAAAATTCTTTATTATATCCACATACAAAGAAATATACCCAGTGTTAACATAGAGCATGAAAAGCATCTAAGAAACAAAATAAACTTTGGCAATATTTTTAGGGTTTGAAGACAACACTGAGGAGATATGCCATATAATTTTACAATTGGAAATACTGTATTAGAAAATCATTTTCTAAACTAGATATAATTTAGAAAGGAAAGCAAAAATGCCAGTGATCTCCCTTTAAAGAAAGACGCAGGCTACAAGAACCCGCACATGTGCAGTGCCGCGGCAAGCTCAATGCTGAGCATGTTGTGCACGCAGACTGCACTAACTCAATTCACCGACTCACTGACATTTGGCAAAACTCAATTATAAAGATCGACAATTCCAAGCCTACATTTCTGGATACATATTTAAAAGCAAGAAGATCATTAATTGATTAATAAAATGCTACTTAATAGCTAATCTCCTTTAATCTGATTTAGCATTTTGAACATGACATACTTTTCATTGCATAAGATTAACCCCAGTTAAATTAAGTCACCATCTTAGTTACAGGTCTATTCTGTGAAGAGACACCATGACCAAGGTAACTCTTAAAAAACGAAGCATTGAATTGGAGCTTGTTTACATTTGCAGAGCAACCTGCTGGGGAGCATGGCAGCACACAAGCATTCATGGTGCTGGAGAAGTAACTGAGAGTTCTATGTCCTGATTCAGAGAGAGACAGAGAGACAGAGACAAAGACAGACAGAGACAAAAAAAAAAAAAAAAAAAAAAAAAAAGACTGACTGGGCCAGACATAGGCTTTTGAAAACTCAAAGCGCACCCTCAGTGACGCACTTCCTCTAACAAGGCCACACCCCCTAGTCCTTCTAATCCTGTCAAAGAGTTCCACTCCCTGGTGACTAATTATTCAAATATATGAGCCTATAGGGGCCATTCTACTTCAAACCACCACAGTCACCCATGTATTAACGATTCTTTCTATAAGCAAATGTTGACTACAAATCAAACATGGGTCAGTAGGTATAAGGAGAAATATTTTATGTAATGATTTTAAAAGTTATCTTTTGTATTCAACTAGAATTCAATAGCATCTGTGAGACCAAGGCAACAATCACTTAGCTCTTAACAAAGCTGCAGCTCAGCACATCTTCCTCACCCTACCCTAACCTCAACACACTGAGCAACCAATGCACTGCGCTCCAAAGATGACGGCAGAGGCTCACACTAGCACACAAACTCCTGTGCCCAAGAGACAGAAATGCTTGTACACAGAATTGAGACAAATTGACTCCTCCGATGTCAATTAAATTAATAACAATATCACTGTCTACTTCATTCAGATACAAGAGGAAAAGAGCTAAGTCTCAGTGAGGGCCTCTAAGAGAACCTGTTTCCTGAATAAAGGAAACAGCATCAAAGCCAATTGCTTTTGTAAACATGACTTCCAATTCAGTCAGAGCACACAACACATACATTTGAAGCCTAATTTAAATCAAATCTGAAAATAAAGTAAACCCTTAAAATTCTGCTTCAGATTAGTCAGTTTACTAGAAATACCTGATTGTGTTGCGATCCTCTAATTTGGAAATGAAATTATGGGGGGGGGGTATTCATTCCAGGTTAAAGGAAACAGTGGAGAGATAATTACTGAACACTGGAACCCTGCTTCTCTGAAACCTTAGGTCAAAGTACAGGAGCCAGCATTTGTTGTGCTCATTTCTTGTTTAACAGACCTACATTCCAGCTGTGAAACTCCAACTCTCCATAAGGAAAAGATGTTCTTTCTTCGCAAAGAATCTTTTGCACATGGGAGCACAGGGGTAGGGTGAGGAAAATGACTTCTGTGGAATGACTGGGACTTACTTCTCCACTGCTCTAATGCGATCTTGAAATTCACCACTAGCTCATGGGGTAGTGATCTGTGCATTCAGATATGAGGAAAGGGATCCAGAGATGAGGCCTATAGGAAGCTCAGTTTAATAAAAAATAGAACAGAACAAGTATTTATGAAGAAGGGAAGCATAGTCTATATTTTTATCTTTAATGTTTTAAATGTTATTTTGTACGGATGTTAATAATTCCTTAGATTTAAAAGTCACACTCTGAAGAAGACATGACAACTGTAAACAGCTAAGCCTCTCTGAATTAGCAAGGAGAGGAGTACCTTCTGAAACCATTACCCATTTAATCCAGTAAAGAGCAGGGCTTGATGTTCACCATGACAACCCAGGGAAGTGGACTTACAATGTCCTGTAATGTCTTTCCTTCTCTGTGTGGTGTTTGTGTGGGTGTGTGCACGTGTGCACACTCATGTAAAGGTCAGAGATGGATACCAGGTACTTTCCGCAGTCACTCTCCACTTTGGTTTTGAGGTAGGTGCTCTCAGTGAACCTAGAGCTCACTAATTCAGCTAGAGTGGATGGCCAATGAATTCCAGGGCTCCACCTGCTTCCCTCTTCCAACACAAGGGCTACAGATAAGTGCTGCCACACCTGGCTTTTATTTAGGGTTCTGAGAACCCAAACTCAGGTCCTCACACTTGGGCTACTGAATGAGCTATCTCCTCGATGCAACTTAGAACAATTTCCATTATAAGCATTTGCATCTGAGAGCAAGTACAGTGGTTAAATAGCAGACTGACAAAATCTATTCCCTCCCTCTCAGCACTTGCATCTGTTTCTGAATGTCTCATAGTTGTTGTATTTTTGTGTGGTTTCTACTCAGTTTAGAAATGACCTATCGGAACTCAATTTCCCTGCTTAATACAATGAACTGCTATTCAATATTTAAAAAATATATACAATCTGAAAATAATTATTAACATGTCACATTGTGATAGTATCAGGCTAGAACCAAGCAAGTAACAAATAGCTCACTTATTATGTTCAACTCAGAATGCTCAAACTTTATAGTGGAAGCCCTTTACAAAGCTTGAAATAGTTGCCATCAAAGTATAGTCTTGGAAGTTAATGGGGATTCACAGGGGGAAGGAAGTTGCTACTCAGCCACAAGCCCCTGCCAGCCCTCAGGAGTGATGGGCACTTTCAGCTGAATGTTTCCACATGTCCACTCCTATTAACAGTAAGAACAGGGGAATCAGAAAATTTCTGTTTGAGGGATTTAAATATCCACTACAAATTCTGCCAAATTCAAAGTTGGAAATTAAGCAATGTACATAACTTGTTGATTTTGACATGTCTTCTGAATTAGAAGCTCATCATTATTAAGTACTTATGAATGGGCATAAGAGTAGAAAACAGAATTTTAGGGAAATAATCTTATCCTCAGCACTGTTCCTCATAGCCATGTCACTTATTATTATCACTACCAAAGGGAATTAGGAATATTTACACGCAATGGTAAAAAAAAAATAAAAAATTTAAAAAAGATTAAAACAGACATGTCACAAAGCTCCATGGAACGCCAATAAGTATATAGTGTTCAACACCCATCATCAGTGAAATGCAAATGGAAAAAAGTACTATTCCAAACCACCAAAACAGCTACAATTACCAAGACTGTCATCAAGAGACGGCAATGACATGGAGCAACATAAATTCTCATGCATTGTTGGAGGACTGCGCCTCACTTGACAAAAGGTCCAACAGTAGGGGTGCAGGGCGGGGGGCGGGGAGAGATAGGCTTCATGTGACCCAGTATTTCACTTCTAGAACAAGTTTATTATTGCAGAAAGAAACTCTACACCCCTAAACTGTCATCCTCAGTCTCCAAACCCTATGCAATCAGTATGCCATTTTCTTCCTCTATGTATCTATTCTTCATATTCCACACAAACAGACTTGCTGAAGAAGTATGTGATCTTTAAGTCCGCATGTCTTAAAGGTTATATGTGTGGTATCATGTACCAGCACTTCATTCTTTTCATATTCTCATGGACAAATCACAATTCTGGCATCTATATAATCAACAGTGTTGGACTTCCTCCTGTCTGGGGCTCCTCAGAATAAAGCTGCTGTGTATACACATGCCCATCTTTATCCTGGATATGGAAAAGGAACTGCTGAGTCTGAAGAAGAACTCTGTGGTTCTCTGTTTAAAGAACTATGGAGCTGCTCTTTGCAACACTGCACAATGTCATACCACATCAGTGTGTGAGGACCAACTGAGTTCTAAGTCCACTCACACTGCCTTGAATAGAAGCACAAAAGTTTGTCATTTTGTTGAAGTCCAATTATTTTTCTCTGGTCGTTTTCACTTTGGGTGCTCTAAGATTATCGGTTAAGTTTTCTTCTGAGAGTTATTCTCTAGCTTCTACACTTCAGCACTACAATCCATTCTGAGATAACCTTTTCCTTATACCATGAAGCATAGAGACAATCTTATTCTTTTGCATGTAAATATCTAGCGGTCCCAGAATCATTTGTTGAAGACTAATCTTTTCTGCACTGAACAGTCTTGGCATTTTTTTTAATCAAAAATCTATTGACCACACATATATACTCTGCTGGCCCTCCATTTTCATGAGTTCTGTATTTGTGGATTTAACTGACCATGGGCCTAGAATACCAGGAAGAAACTTTACCCATACTGAACATGCAGAGACTTGTCTAGACATCCTACCCTAAACAACTTGCACAGGATAGCAACAATTTATATAGCATTGGTATTGTAGTAGATATTATAAAGGATCTAGAAATGATTTAAAGTATAGAGGGAGATGTATGTGCAAATACTATGCTATTCCAATATGGGATTTTAGCAGCTACTGCAGATTTTGGTATCCACAGGGCATTCTGAAACCAATTCTCTACAGACAGCAAGGGACTGTATAGTTCTCAATTCTAGTTCATGTACATATATGTCCATCCTCAGGTCAGTACCACAGTTCTTGAATACTGTGGCTTAATGGTAGGCTTTGAGGTTTTCTTTCTTTACTTTATTCATTATATGCTGGTAAGCACTTAAATGATCATATGCAATATAGATGTTAAACAATGCAATGCTGCAGCCCCTCTGAGCATGTTTACATACATTCAAATGCACAGCTTCTACAAGGTTATTTTGACAAGGCTGGTCAAAAGGAATGTACATCTTAAATTTTGATGGCATTGACAATTCACCTTCCAATAAGGTTAAGTCAAATTATACTCCTTCCAATAATATGTAAGAAGCCCGCTTGACCTACGTCTCTCCAATAGAGTATTCTTTTTTCAATCCTTACAGTTTTCTCTGATTTTCCAATCTCTTTTGTCATGATAAAAGGATGTGAATATACTTCTTCTAAAAAATGACTGATACTACAGCAAGTACACCAGTCTTCTCTCTCTCATTGCTTCTCTACCTATACTCTCAAACTGACCTAAGAAACACATGTAATAAATGCACCCATGAAAAGAATAGTACCTGACACTGTCAAGTGGTTGATGGAATGTTCCAATTACGTGGTATGAAAAATGACTGCATCCAATGTAGAGGAATGTCAGAGTAGACTTGACATTCCTTCAAGACTTTTTTCCATATCAAATATAAAAGTCTTTTAGACATACTAAACAGTGATAATGACTTATTAAGTTATACTTTGCCCATCAATAAATCAATTAGGACATCCAAGGAATGGTTTAACTACTAGTAAAATGTTTGTCTTCACAATTGGGAATTTATCTTAAATAATTTAAAAGAAAACAATGTTGAAATAGTGTCATTTGTAACATACGAAAACAGAATGATCGGTGTGGTATAAAATGAAGATTAGAAAAAATTACTTCACACTAGATGCTAATAATAGAAAAAAGTATATGTCATTATTAAGACTATAAACACAAGGTCTGCTGTCATATAAAAAATACTCTGCTAATTTTTAAGAGGGATGCAAAATTTTATGTATACTTTATACATAATTAATAGTTGCAGGTAATATTCTCTTCTAACTTGTAAACTTCACATAACTTTTTAGTTATTACATCATCATTTAGTTATAACCGCAATTACATCATCTGTTCATACATGTCAGTTTACATAAAAAATATACTCACTGTGATGATGCCAATCAGTTGTGTATAAAAGAGTCCTGTTATTCCAACTAACATAGTAATGCCCATAAAGGCAGCTAGTCTCATGATAGCCAGCTCATGCCGAACAACAAAGAGGTCCTACAAAGAGAAAGAAAGTCTTAAAAATGACTCGCAGAACCGCCTACTGTTGAAGTCATAACCAATATGTCATGCCTAAGTACTCCCCTTTCTGCTTTAAAGAAACCACCTCCTCTTCTTGTTCCATGTCATCAACACACAAATATTAGAAATTTTCAAAAATAACTTTAGAACTTACAAGAAAGTTGAACACTACAGGAGTTCACTACTGTATTGTATCTTTAAACAACAATCTCTCTCAATACCAGGGTTATAAGCTACTTTTTTTTTTTTTTTAAACATTGTGGCAGAAAACGAAAATCAGAAAAGGTATGGGATGTTTGATCCATAGCGGAAAGTTTGTTATTACACTGCCAAAATTTTGGAATGTACAGACATGATTTATAATATTAAAATTCAAGTGTCCCAAATCCCTAATAATTATCAAATTTAACCCCAATGAGGGGAAAACCTGGGTAACAGTACACGGGGACAGCCTCTTCCAGCGCACTCCATTCATTCTTCCATTAGTCAGCCCTGTGACACACATGGTCAACAATAACGATGTGCCTTACACACTCTGGAACTACGCTGGTACAACTCCCAAACGTGCCACGCTGTACTACTGGAGGTACGGGCACAGAGTACTGCAGAGGTGGAAAGGAACATGGTGGGGAACGGGAACTGTGATAAGGCAAAGGTCATTTGGTCATTTCCAGGGAATGGAACTGAGGATTCTTAAAGTGAACTGCGTTCTAAGGACAGAAAAACAAAAAACACTTTATTTGGCATCATGGTTCCTGAACATACCAGAGGGCGTCAAAGAATTAGGATTCTCCAGGAGCCTGTTGCTGTTAAACTTGGAAGTAAAACAGCCAGTTCTTAGATGCAACAGGTGGAGGGAAGGATGCCCCAATACAACTACTGTGTGCTTATGGTCTTTTCCTTAAAAATGACTGTCCCATCCCCATGAGAACCAGCCTATCACTGAGGGATTTGGGTTGTTTTGTTTTCTAAGAAAAGAAATAAATTTGACCCCATCTGACATATCTAACATAGAGATTTGAGTTTTCAAAAGACTAAATAACCACCTTTATATGCAGACATTAATGCTGATATAAAAATTCATTTTATAACAAAATACATTTTATTTTAGTCTTAAAAATCTTTATAGCTGTATTATTTTTTTCTGCATATTTGGGCCTTTTGTTTATTGTAGCTAGAGTTTTCTCTCTGGGTCCCACCAAGCCCTGGCAGTCAGACAGCCCACTTATAAAATAAACACACAGACACTTATATTATTTAAACTGTTTGGCCTAATGGCTCAGGCTTCTTGCTAGCTGTTCTTCTATCTTAAATTAACCCATTTCTATTAGTCTATAAGTTGCCACGTGGCTCGTGGCTTACCAGTACCTTACATCCCGCTTGTCATGGCCGCGGCTCACAGTGTCTCTCTGCCTCAGCCTTCCACCCCCCAGAATTCTTCTCCTCCTTGTCCCGCCTACCCTATCCTTCCTGCCTGGCTACTGGCCAATCAGCTCTTTATTTATTAACCAATCAGAGCAACACATTTACAGCATAGAGAACATCCCACAGCAGTTTATTGATTCCAAAATATAGTTGGGGTGTTTAGAAGTTTATTATGTAATTCCTCTCCTCCTACATTCTTTGAAGGAACATAAATTCTTTGAGTCTCATTACATCCTAATGGAAATTAATATCTAAAGGGAAACTCACAATTTATACCTCTCTAGTGACTATCAATGAATGCCCAGAATCAAACATTACATTTTGTATATATGTATGTACGTGCAACTTTGTTATTATTGAACAAATGCGACCAGCACCTGATTTCCAAGACAGTGAATACTTAAGAAAAATGGTCTTGTTTGTCTGTCCATATTTTATCAGCAGGATTTCTAAAAAGGATGGAGCAATTCATAAGGAACCGGGCAACATATTTTCTTGTTAAATTCATAACTGAATGCAGCACTGCAGTCTGGTAGAATTAAGACAGTGGCTACAGCGCTCCCAGGTCTTAACCATTTAAACTCAAGGAGATTGACAGTCTCAGATGCGAGAGCTGCTGTGTCTCCATGTGAAATGCTACTCTATTTAGAACTCAACACCACAGAAACAGTCTCATGGAGACGTGCACAGCCGTCCTGTTATTACAGCACATGCTCAGGGCTTGTACAAGGTTTCTGTTTCATCTGTCAAGACAGAAAAGGAATTCACTGACACAAAGAACTGACAACTGTTAGATTATTGTTTTTGTCTACCAATGTCTGTAAATGTTATACAGATAACATCCCCAGCGATAAGTCAGTACACATGAACAAAGAAGCTAGATTACCTTCACACTAGCATTAATAGTTTATTTTTTTTCATATTGATCTTAACCCCACATTCTTCTTTGTTATACTTATCAAAAGTTCATAAACTAAATACGTATTTCATCGGTATTCTCCATTCTTCAGGGAACATAACAAATAAGTGACCTTGTACATGATAAGAAAATGAAGATCATTAAGGCCTAAAGTATTGTAATGGCAATAAAGAGCTGAATGAGTCAGATTACCTTTAAGGATGATTATACAAAAAAAATTTTTTTTAATTATGAGATTTAGAAATATTCAAAGATACTTGCAATCAAATCTTCTTGGTTTTGTTTTGTTTTTGTTCTTTTTTTTTGTTTTGTTTTTGTTTTTGTTTTTTTGCCAAAAGCCTAGGCAAGAACTGTGTGGCACAATTCTATGACACAAAATCCAAACAGCGACACTATTAGACACCCACCAGGTGGGATAGCAATAATGTATCTTGCTAGCAGAAGAGTCTGGATGGCCACCGCACATTATTTATTTCCCTCTTAGGAACACTGGCAGCAAGTCCTTTGTTTACATTACATCCCTCCTCGTCCTCTTCTGTTACCCCTGCTCTCATATCATTAAATGTAGTTTGTATAATTTTGACCTTCACATAAAAATAACTATAAAAGAATCAATCAGAAGTTAATTTGAATCTACTTCATCTAAAAATAATTTTAAAAGCATAATTTTAGAACTGAAGTGGCATTCCACAAATGATTAGCTGTGTAACTCCTACTTTACCACTACAAATTATTTACTTAAAAGTACAGATTTTCCCTCTCATAGATAGTAATTACCATCTACAGTATCAGTAGGCAGTGGGTATACATGTTTTAAAATTTAAACTATATGACATTTTTATAAGATAGAATGAGCAGTCTTTATGTTAGATAAAAATATTAAATGCAGGCTGCCTCAAAAAAAAAAAAGAAAAGAAATCATCAATGTATGAATCTATTGACTTGTCATTCTTTTAATAGCAAATTTTGTAGTGTGATAGTGTATTTCAAATCTACACTTAAATCTTTTAAAATGCAGTATAAGATTGTCTAGAAACTTTTCAGATGCACAGGCCCGGTGCCATTTACCTACGATGCTTGCACTTGGGGAGGCAGGGAAATCGGAAGTTTAAGGTTGCCTTGGGCTACATAGCAAGTTTGAGGGCAGCTTAGGCTACATGAGACCCTGTTCCCTCCCAACCCTAGAAACAAAGCTCTTCAAGAGGAAACAGGAGCAGTGTTTGCAGGCTGGTGCTTGCTGTGCCAGAAGCTCGGCCCAATCACCTTGTCAGATCTGTGAACAGATAAGCACAAAGTCTCCGCCATCTTACCAGTCTCAGGGACACTCCAAAAGAGTGTTTCCCACTATTCCAAGTATATACAAGTCAGAATTACCCAATCTAAGATAAAAGTTGGAAAATACATGACTGATGAAAGATTTATGCCCCAGATATAACTTAAGAACACTTACTCTAAATACAGTGATACCTTCCTTCATATTTAATTAAAAAATCTGCAGTTTTCTTTTGTTTCAGTAATACACTAAGTGACTAAAAATCTGCTGATGAAACTCTTATAAATAAGTATGTGTAACAGTCACTTATAGACCTTGGCCAAAGATTAAAGTTCATCTTCTTCAATATCCACTTAATTTATTTAATTAGAATAGTAAATGATCTCACAAACAATGGGTTTGTTAAATCCTATAATAATTTTTATCGCAATAATTAAAGTAAGACATCAGTTTCAAGAGTTTTAAGAAAAACCCAACATTACACTGTCATGAAAAAGTTAAACAAATTCAGTACCTAACATTTTAAAGGCTTTTCTAGACTTAAAGCTTATACACTTTACACATTTTCCCAAACTGACTATTTCATCCTATTTGTTTAAAAACCGAGCCTGTTACTCAAGTTTCTGAAAATTTCTAGACACCCATTTATTATTTTCTTACGCTAATTGCGATCTTTGGAATTTTTTAACTTAAGATTTATTTATTTTACACCATGTACCTGAGTCTTTGCCTGCATCCTTGTATGTACACCGAATGTGTGCCTGGTGCCCAGGGAGCCCAGGGGAGGGTGGTCAGATCCCCCACATCACCTACAGATAATTGTGAGCCACTAGAGGAGTGCTGGGAACTGAGCCTGGATCCGACAAGAGCAACAAGTGCTCTTATACACTAAGCCATCTATCCAGTCCCTGGAATCTTTACTGGTTTCAATGAGGATAAATCATATAAACTATTTTTTTTTTTTTTAGCTCATGGGCTGTCCTTAGCAGAAGACCTACAATATAAATCAGTTTAAGAAAGAAATCCTATTTGGGGCATCAATTCATGTTGAACTAGGCCATTATACTTTCTATACCTTCCTTCTCTCAACAATGGGTATGTTCAAGTATTCCCCAAAACTTCACGAGTAGCCAGCAAAGGTGGTATTCTGAAGGTAAAGGTCAAGATAAAGCACAGGGTGGGGAGTGCAATCCAGTGCTGAAGGGTATGTCAATCATGCACAGAACTTAGGCTCATTCCCCAACACCTCAGGGAGAAATAAAATTCTCTTTTTTAAAGCATTAAGTTACTGTAAGGAAAAGAAAACCCAGGGATAACTGCAGAGAAACTAAAATAATCCATTTCAGAAAGAGGTCTCCTAGAAACAGAAAATAAGAAATGGAAAATTAGATTCCCAAATGGTTCATTACCCAGAATTTGCAAACAGCCTGCTTTCTCTCAATTTTCTTTTTCAAGAGTTATTCATAATCTACCAGCTTCTCACCAACACTGGTCAAGTGCCATTTACAGGCAATTGTATTCTTTTAAGTGAATAAACACCTTCATCTTCAAAACTAACAGGCACCTGAGAGTTGGTAACACTTTTGTTTCCCAGCCTAGAAGACCAGCACTCAGCTTTGGATCTAGAAGGAGAAAAGACACTCTGCTGCCACCTATCTACCTGAAAGGGGATCCGATCCAGAAAAGCAGGTAGAAACTTCCCACTTCTCTCAGGACAAAAGCAAAGGATCAAAGTCAAGCACACACCTGCTGCACAAAGGATGCCCAGCACTCATTAACTGCAAACGAGCCTGGACCTCTTATCTCACAGCTCAAGTAATCAGGGGCAGAAGGTGGGTGAAAGAGGGCTGACACTATCTGGCCAGCTGTCCACACAGACTCAACAGCAGGACACAGGTTTTTATTGGTCATAGGAAAAATGAAAAGGGTAAGAAGAAGGTCCTACAAAAAAATACATATGGACTAGAATTACTGTGAAGGTCAATGTGGTACTGGTGACTTCCCTACTGACATTAGTGCTAAAACTTTACAATGTCATCCTCAAAAGGACTTCTATAAAAAGAACCAGTGTACTATTACTTAGCCCAACAATACCTGCTACAGTCAGTATTTTATAGCAGATTTAACCCCAAATTTGACCATTCCACTAAGCCTCTTGTAGTTTTCTTGTCTCACACTGTTTTTCTTCTTTCTGTTTTGCTAATCTCTATCTCACTATAAAGTCTGTCCAAAGCCCAACAGTACTCAAACCTTAGGGCCACATGCATTTAAAACTCTACAGAACTCTATTTAAATAGATTAGGGCATCTTGGTGTTGCACAATTAGGCTGAAGATGGACGCCCCAACATTGCAGAGGAACTTTGGGTGACTGCCAGGCAGTTAGCTGTCTCTGTCATTCTAGATTTTTGGAAGTTGCTTAGAATGCTCTTCCTGTTTACTTAGGTAATATTATATCCTTCTGGGGTCTTTGATGTAGTTGAAGACTAGATAGTTATAATTTTCCTTGGTTATGATAAAAGATAAATTAGATATGAAACCTTAGACTTACAAATATAGGATAGATAGAATATTTTCTTTAATTTTGCCAAATACAAATAAACCATATAACTGTAATTCCTGTTTGATAACTTTTCTATTATATATAATTTTACTATGTTAAAGTTAAAACTTTCCTTTTTGATTAGACAGAAAAGGGGAAGTGCTGTGGGATGTCTTTCTGTACGCTATGAATATGTGTTGCTGTGATTGGTTAATAAAGAAGCTGCTCTGGCCTATGGCAAGTCAGGTTATAGCCAGGCAGGAAATCCAAGAGAGATAGGAAGTAGAAAGGCAGAGGCAGAGGAGATAACAGCTACCATCCAAGGAGAAGCAAGATGCCAGCAGACTGGTAACGCCACAGCCACATGGCAACTTATAAATCAACAGAAATGGGTTAAGTCATAAGAGCTAGCTAGCAAGAAGCCTGTCATAGGCCATACAGTTTGTAAATAATATTAAGCCTCTGAATGATTATTTTATAAGCAGCTGTGGGACCGCGGGGATGGGTGGGACCAGAGAAACTTTCGACTACAGACAATGGAAATATTTTTTAACTGAAAGCAATTGTTCACCTGTGCTAACCAATAAACCCTTCAAAATGGAAGAAATGAAGATACTTTCAGGATTATAACTGGGATAATTTGTCCTAGGAGAGTTTAAGTAAAGTAGTTCATACTGAGATTCACTATGTCAAATTCATGACAATCCTGACTCAGACTCACCAAGCCTGAGATCATACGAATGAACTATCAGCCCTAGCTCAGAAAACATGTCTAAATAAAAACATGCAAGAGATTCCTCCATGGCATGTGACATGATCTTGGAAAAGATATTTCTAAGTTGCCATTCCATCACTTCTAACAGGAAGGTGAGCACAGGAAAGAAAAGATAAACTATTAAGCAATCCACTTAATGCCAACATGCTTGAAAAAGCTTAGACTAAGAGAGCAATGCTGTTCAACATTACTAAGCATAAACAATGGTAATATTCCTAGAGTTACTCTTACCAAAATAGCTTTAATATAGTCAACATTTTTGATAACTTGATTGTCATTTATTAATACTAAGATATTACTATTTAAAAAACCTGCATTACTCTTATCTGAGTTTCAAAAACATGGCTTTGCATATTTTCCCTAGTATTTTTAATCTCTTGATATATTTTATACTGTTAATTTTTCTTCTAAAGTTCAGTATGTATGTACAAAAACATAGTACACATATGAAAATACATTCAAATACCACCTACAATCAGTTTCTCTACTTTAAAACACAATTCTTCCTCTAATTGACATTAATTTACCCAAAGTTCCTATCTTTCAAATTATGTGTGTGTGCACGCAAGTGTGCATGTTCACATGTGCGCAGGTCCATGTTCATGTAGGGTGATACAGAGGACAACTTTAGGTATCACTGGAAAGGCCATACACCCACTTTGAGGCAGGGTCCCTCACTGGCCTAAAGCCTACCAACTAGGCTAGACCACTGGTCAGAAGCTCCAGGGCTCCTCTGGTCTCCAATCCCAGCACTGGGGTTACAGTATGTGCAACCACACTGGGCCACGAGGACTCTGCTCACTAAGCTACGTCCCCATCTCCCTAATATTCAAGAAAAAAGAATTCGTGCAATTTCAAATTTCTAAAGCTTCCACATAAGTATTATTGTGTCATTCTTTTTTCTTACTGGAATTTCTTTTGTCTGTCACCAAACCCCCAACAATATTGTTCAATGATTTGTAATTTTTTCATAAAAATGAATAGGCTAAAGAAAATATTCTCTGATTCTGAGAGTTTTAGTAAAGTCAATGTAACTATTAATGTAACATCCACTATTTACCAGGTATTTTTACATATATCATTTTTTTTCTTAGTTGCTTTAGTTTTTTGAGATAAGGTCTTATATAATCCAGGCTAGCCTCAAAGTTGCTATGTAGCTGAGGCTGACCCTCAAACTGCTGATGCTCCTGCAATCAGCCTCCAAAATTCTAGGATTACAGACAAAATTCACCATGCCTGGCTGTATATGTTTATTAACTTATTTAGTTTCATTATTATTCACACTTTTCAGAAAACAAAATTACAGATCAGAGGGGTTAAAGGTTATACACATAATAAGAGGAGCTAAGTGTCTGAACCTAGAGTATCTGTTTTCAAAGTGACCCTTCCACTAGCACAGTCAGCAAGCTTAATACTGAGAGCCAGATCTTTACTATTTCTGAGTTTTGCTAGCCATGCAGTCTGCCACCACCACTCAACCTTGCTGTAGCACAAAAGTAGTCCTAGACTATGCATGGAAAATGAGAACAGCTGTTTTGTCCCCCAGTAAAACCTACTAACAAAGTCAGCAAAATATGGAGATCCACTTAACCTGCAGAGGCGGAGGCAGAGGCTGCTGACCTCCGCCCTGCCCTGCAAGGTGGCCTCTCTTCATCTTTCCTCTCCACTGACTCCTCTTATATCTTTTCCCTCTCTTTTTGAAAAACTACGATCTTATGTCCCCTGAAAAATTTAAAACACTTCTTCTGAGGCTCAATTATAACACAAACAGTTTCCTTGGAGAACTCACATGTTCTAACTAACACCAATTATGCCACAAATTAACCTTAAGCAAGATGAATCATTTCTAAAATGCTAATAGAAACAGGCACTGTATTTGCAGTGTGAAAATACTAAAGACACACATTCACAAGCCTCTCTTCGGAAGGCTGAGGCAGGAAGACTATAGATTCCAAGCTTGGCTGGGCACCAGAGTGAGAGTAAGCTCAAGATCAACCTGGCCAGGCAGTGAGGCCTGCCTCCAAACAAGCAGGCTGGGGCCACAGCTCAGCAGCCAAGCACTTGTCTAGCTTGCATGGAGCTCGAGGGTTAACGACCAGTAACAACAAGGGGCAAGACTGTCTTCTGAATTTTATTCAGTTTTAATAACCGAATATTTAATATTTAATAACCATATTTAATAATCACAATCCAATCACATTGAAGACAGAGCACCACTAAGGTCGGCAGCCACACATAACAGCCAAGTCTCAGAACAAGCCTGTGCACCAAGGCAACCACACACAGAACTGAGACTCCCATCACTCACACTTCACAGCTTAACGGCTCACCTGCACATGGCATTTCACATACAAAGACATAAACAGTGCAAATAGGAGAGAGAGAGTACCCCTCCACCTGTTCTTCTTTCTCGATCTTTTATCTCTGTACATGCACTCACATGCACACACTCTCTCTTTTCCTGCTTTCCCCCACCTGTCTCTCTGTGCCTGTGTCTGTCTGTCTGTCTGTCTGTCTGTCTGTCTCTCTCTCTCTCTCTCTCTCTCTCTCACACACACACACACACACACACACACACACACACACACACTTTTTTCAAAATATAAGCAAAGTCCAAATAAAATGGAAAATAACATACGACTGTGTTTAATCCCAGCTCTGTAACCTAAACCAGTTGGGCAATCTCCCCTCCCTTTCTGTGTCCAGTACCTTTTTCATTCCATTTAGCCTCAATTTTCTCTTGAAAACATTAGGAACACTAAAGTGAGAAGTCCACAGTACAGTGTTGACACAGTCAAAAACCAAAGGCTCTGGAGCTGCTAACAGCATCACCATGTAGGCAAGTCTGGGCATTGCTTAAATGACATGTACCTAAAGAAAACTCTAGAACAGTGGTTCTCAACTTGTGGGTTGTGACCTGTTTGGGGGTTGAAGGCCCTTTTCTCAAGGGTTGCCTGAGACTGCCCTGCATATCAGATATTAACATTACGGTTCATAACAGTAGCAAAATTACAGTTATGAAGTAGCAACAGAAATAATTTTATAGTTGGGGGGTCATCACAACATGAAGAACTATATTAAAGGGTCACAGCATTAGGAAGGTTGAGAACCACTGCTCTAGAACATCCTAGAAATTCATCTTACTACTGAGGAGAGCTGGAGGCAGAAGAACAGGCACAGTAGCATGTGCCTGTAATCCCAGCACTTTAGGAGACTGAGCAGGAAGGCCAAGAGTTCATGGCCACCTTGGGCTACATGCCACGATCTAATCTTAAAAAACAAAAACAAAAAAGAGAAAGGAGTCCTCTTATCAAAAAGTTAACTACTTTTGAGAACCTTTAAAAATTAAATTAATTATCCACACTCCAGGGCAGACCTAATGCTCAGGAAGAGCTGACCACACAAAACAGACTCCATGTTTTAGGTCCTCTTGTTTTGGTTATGGTCTGGTGGGTTTGTTGTCTTGTTTTGGTTA
>CABHPQ010137864.1:31736-42993 GCA_902168405.1 Peromyscus aztecus
GTAGAATATTATCATGTAGAGTGTGGGATGTAGAATATTATCATGTACAGTGTAGAATGTAGAATATTATCATGCAGAGTGTGGATGTAGAATATTATCATGCAGAGTGTGGGATATAGACTATTATCATGTAGAGTGTGGATGTAGAATATTATCATGCAGAGTGTGGAATGTAGAATATTATCATGTAGAGTGTGGGATGTAGAATATTATCATGTAGAGTGTGGGATGTAGAATATTATCATGCAGAGTGTGGAATGTAGAATATTATCATACAGAGTGTGGATGTAGAATATTATCATGCAGAGTGTGGGATATAGACTATTATCATGTAGAGTGTGGATGTAGAATATTATCATGTAGAGTGTGGATGTAGAATATTATCATGTATAGTGTGGGATGTAGAATATTATCATGTAGAGTATGGAATGTAGAATATTATCATGTAGTGCTGTGGGATGTTCTGTATGGCAAATGTGTTGCTAATAAAACACTGATTGGCCAGTGGCTAGGCAGGAAGTATAGGCGGGACTAACAGAGAGAATTAAAAGAACAGGAAGGCGGAGGAAGTCACTGCCAGCCAGCCACCGCCAGGACAAGCAGCATGTGAAGATGCCGGTAAGCCACGAGCCACGTGGCAAGGTATAGATTTATAGAAATGGATTAATTTAAGATATAAGGACAGTTAGCAAGAAGCCTGCCACGGCCATACAGTTTGTAAGCAATATAAGTCTCTGTGTTTACTTGGTTGGGTCTGAGCGGCTGTGGGACTGGCAGGTGAAAGAGATTTGTCCTAACTGTGGGCCAGGCAGGAAAACTCTAGCTACAATGTAGAGTGTGGGATGTAGAATATTATCATGTAGTGTGTGGGATGTAGAATATTATCATGTAGAGTGTGGATGTAGAATATTATCATGCAGAGTGTGGAATGTAGAATATTATCATGCAGAGTGTGGAATGTAGAATATTATCATGTAGAGTGTGGATGTAGAATATTATCATGTAGACTGTGGATGTAGAATATTATCATGTAGAGTGTGGAATGTAGAATATTATCATGCAGAGTGTGGATATAGAATATTATCATGTAGAGTGTGGAATGTAGAATATTATCATGCAGAGTGTGGGATATAGAATATTATCATGCAGAGTGTGGAATGTAGAATATTATCATGCAGAGTGTGGGATATAGAATATTATCATGTAGAGTGTGGGATATAGAATATTATCATGTAGAGTGTGGGATGTAGAATATTATCATGTAGAGTGTGGAATGTAGAATATTATCATGTAGAGTGTGGAATGTAGAATATTATCATGTAGAGTGTGGAATGTAGAATATTATCATGCAGAGTGTGGGATATAGAATATTATCATGTAGAGTGTGGAATGTAGAATGTTATCATGCAGAGTGTGGAATGTAGAATATTATCATGCAGAGTGTGGGATATAGAATATTATCATGTAGAGTGTGGAATGTAGAATATTATCATGTAGAGTGTGGCCCTTGCATACAGTGGGAATCACTAAATGCCTGCTCAAATACGAAAGTTAAATTTTTAAAAAAGATTCTAAATGTTTTTAAAAGAAGATGACAATAGCGTTCAATTTTCTGAAAGGATTCCCTTTTTAAGTTCTATTACTTTGGTTTAATGACTGGGAATAGATCAGCATATTCCAATCTTAACAGAAAAGTGTGAGGAAAACACTGCTGTAGATGTTTTGAAGAAACAGGTAAGTAAAAGTACATCTGTATCCAATGAGCTATCTGAAACGATCTCTTACAGTTCCTTTTTAATGGAAACATATTATGGGAGACACTATTGCAGCAGTATAAACCCCTGGAGCTGGCCTTGCTACAGCACACAGGATGGAGACACCTGCACAGTGGCCCCAGCACACGTCCCGGCTACACTCAACACCAAACACCCAACGCTGACACTGACAATTCCCACAAATAAGCAGACAGAAGGAGATTCTCCACAGTGGGCCAATTTCCACAAATTAATCCTTAAAACACAAACATGTTTTCGTTCTATCATTTTCTGATGAATTAGCATGGAGCAGTCTATGGAGAATCAGTGCTTTATTCCATGTCTAACATCCTCCTCCTGAGAGAAGAGAACATGTGGCTATAAAGAAGGACAGTAACTTCTCTGCCCAAACCAGGGCTCTTAACTTACCCCACCTGTAACCCTTCTCACCACAGGCATTTTTATAGGACCCCAGTTATATAGGTAAATAAGTTTACAAATCAAACATTATTGATGAATCATAGATTATTTGAAAGCAATTATTTGGTTTACACAAGATTTTGACATTAAAGAATTTCATACCAATAATACTTGTGCTTGTTTCACAAAAGAAAGTTTTGATGAATATTTGATACTGCAAGACAGAAAGCTTTTAAATGTTTCGCAGCTGATTGATATTTTGATTTTATAATCTTCAGTACTGAGAACACTGTGCGTAAACACATATATGGCGTAAGAACGTCTAAAGCCATTTCAGAAATTATTGGAAATTCTGTCATAATACCAAGTCAAAAATCATTTACTGATTTTTTTTTTAAATGAAACTCAAGTCAAAAATTTAAGCAAAAAATACAAATTTCTTTCTTGAGACACATCTTGCTATTTAACCCTGGCTTGCCTGAAACTCACTATGTAGACCAGGGTGGCCTTGAATTTGTGGGTAATTCCTCTGCTTCTGCCTCCTGAGTAAGATTACAGGCATGTTCCACCTCACCCAGCTCTTCAAACAGCAATATTTAAGACCCAACATTCCAGTACGATAAACCCAGGATATGCTCATTTCATACACGCATACAGAGGAATGATGGTGGGAAATACTAAGTCCTTGTTTTCTTTAGACTATTGTTTCTATAAGAGAAGAAAACTTTATATGTACAGTTAAAAACCCTACAATTCATACATATAATAATAGAACAGGCACGGTTCTGATCCTAAGTGTTTCAGGCGGCATTCACAAGGGGAAGGCTGTGCATTTAGAACTCAGTGACTCGACCCAGCTCGGTGGAGGCAAATGCTACCAAAGGTGCCTCAGACTCATCATTCATTTGATTTAGAATTAAGCTTGCAACTCAGAAATCTTTTACTGTAGCTCAAGTTTTCCTGACCCCCACATTCAGTTACAGGACCCACAGTTTAAGAAGCTGGGGCCCAGGCTAGCAGACTAGCAAACTCCAGTACGCAGGGCACTCAAGCCCACATCTTTTCTGTAAAACCCAAGACCACTTGTGACACAATATTACAAAACAAAACCTTTGATTTTAAAAAAAATACAGCAAGTTCTGTCAGTGGTGCTGGGAAAGTGTCCCAAAGCAGACTATGGAGACGGCCACATAGTAACCTGGATACTTTCAATGAATGAATTAAATGACAGGTGACTTCCCCTCAACAAAGCCATTTTTTAAGAGCTCAAATACACTTATTCCACACAATTTGAAAATGATAGTGATAGTTCTAAGTTAGGTTACTATTTTATACTTGTTATTTCAAATATACATGCAAATAATTTTAATAATATATATGTATAACAAACTCATTTGACTACTACATCGACATGCTCAAAGGTTTTAAAATTAAATTCTGAGGACCTTCTCAAGGGAAAAAAGGACACTCCCTTGTGTTTAACTTCACCTCATATTTAGCGGATCACATGTATGCTAAAGGTATTCTTTTAAAAAAAAAGAAAAAAGAAAAAAAAAAAAAAAGACCAACATGTCGATGAGAGCAGAGGTTAACAGAATCAGCTTAAAAGCTTGCAGGCTACCCAGCCTGGGGTATTCATGTAGCTGCAGAGACAGGACACCCTGCTCCGATGCTTCCCTAAGGTTATTACATTCTACATCTTAGTCAATAAGAAATGACTCCCAAAAGTTGTCCTCTGACCTCTACATACACACTGTGGCGCGCTCGCTCTCTCTCTCTCTCTCTCTCTCTCTCATACACACAGAAAGAAATATGAAGAAAAGGAAAGAAAACTATATATAAAGTAGTTATGTGTGATTCAATAAATATGGTCAATAACATGTAAGGATTATGGCTTTAAGTTTCTTTTTCTGAAGAATCTAATTATATGAAACTGCTTAACCTTCAAGATTTCACTAAAAAAAAAACCATGATTCTATATTTTCAACATCTGTCATGCTATATTATTTTCCTATGTTAAATTGGCAACTTTTACTAAGTTAAAAAACATACTTACAAATGTATCAGATAACCAGTGCTGAAAAGTACATGACAACTCCAATCCCCCAAATCAATTACACCAAAGGTGAATGACAAAGGAAAAATGAATCTGCACACACACGGTTGAAAAGAAGACAGTGACAGCTGACAGCAGTGTAACTCTCCAGCGAGGTAACCAAGGACAATCACACCCCTACCCAGCTCATCCGCTCAACTGTCGTAAGAATCATGCAATATGAGACTTGTAGACTTCGAAAAAAATTAAAATGTAATGAAGAGAGTTTGTTCATTTGTTTGTTTTAATTGGGTAATGGAGAAGTTCTTTGGTCTCTTAAGAAGAAAACTGCCACCATCAAATAAGACAAGACAAAATGTCAATCTCCCTAAGTCAGCAAGATTCCCTGGTGTTCTCGGTCACTGCATCTATAAAGATACCAGGACAAGCGGTGGTTTTATATGGACTCAAGTCAGCACAGACACTAGGATATTCTTTGTGGGGCTGGGGAGATGGCTGAGTGATCACGAGTACTTTCTACTCCTGCAGAGGACCAGGATTCAGTTCCCAGCACCCAGTTCCAAGGGACCAAGGGAATCTAATGCCTTCTTCTGGCCTCTGGGAACACCTGCATGCACATGGTGCACATACATACATACACATACACACGTGTACACACACACACACACACACACACACACACACACAAAGAATCCGTAAAACTATATTATGTGTTTAGTGTTCAATGCTTTTATAATTTCATCACTTGCTGACTTATGTATTTGCTTATTTATTTATTTATTTATTTATTTATTTATTTATTTATTTATTAGTTTGTTGGCTTCCCCCCAGTGTTAAGAGCTTGAATTTCGAGCTTTATTGGTAGTGGATTTGTTTGTTTTGGATGGTTCTTGGAGAGACAGTGAGTGTGAGTATCTATGTCACCATGAACTTCAGCTGGGCTCAAATTCAAGATCTTCCTCAGTTAGACTGATTTTTTAATAATAAAGTCTCTTATAAAAATTGAGATTTCCTGATTCTCATGTTTGGGTGAGGTTTGAACACAAAGGTCTATGTATTAAGAGTCCAGCTGCGAACAGGAAATGTGAACGCTGACAGACTCTGAAATGTGATTGCTTGTTCTTGCAAGCATCTCGGCCACTGCTATCGATGAAGATGTAACATAAAGGGCGCTCAACCAAAGCTGAACCAGTATACATACCTTCCCCTGCACCTCTAGGCTATGAGCTAAATGAATCTCTTTTCTCCATCAGTATTTCACGACAATAACACAAAACTACACAAAGAACTGGATTCTAAGGGTAGGATTGTTACAATAACTCTTTACCGAAAATGCACAACTGGTTTTATAATTAGGCTTCTGGAAGAGTTAGGGAGAACACACTAGAAAAGCCTAGAATACTGTAAGCAAGGCCTTATGGGCAATTCTGGAGGAGGCTCAGGAAGGAGTTAATGTTTGATGGAAGCCTTCTCACATCAATGTGCGCTAAATAAATCTTTTCTTCAGAAAACTTGCCTACCTTGGGTATTTCATTGAATGACAAAAACTTAGCAATGTGCCCATTTTTCTCTTCTAAAATTGTAAGATCTAGTAATTTAATTGGGTGACAATTCCATAATAGTTGAATCATGGCTACTCCCTTTACACTGTCTTTTATGGACTAGCTGTGTCAGGAACCTATAGATATTTGAGTGTGTGACCACTGCAAACAGAAGTGTTCCTCAGAAGTGGGTCTGGAGTTACAAAAGGCCTGTTTCTTTGTTCTGGGGCTACTGGACTTCAGTGTTGAAGTAGCAGCTTAGGAATATGATATAGACATCTTTCCGATATACTGCCTGGGAAGAAGAGGATTACAGAGTACCACCTCTCTGTTCTCACCCCCAAACAAATGCACATTAGCTGCTGAGAGGCTGTGCTGCTACTGCTCTGTGTGAATAAAAATTACATATTCAATACAATGCTACAGCAATACAAACATCAGTGTGAAACTACTATCTAATCTATACATTTGTGCACCAAGTAAGGCTCTGAATGGCAGGTCTCAAAAACCAAAAACCAGGATTTCTGGAGAGCTCTGTGTGGTGAACTGTCAATCTCATTTCACGTGGAATTACCACTTTGGTTCCCAGGCTCTGTTACACACTGAAACCATGGGGGAATCTTTCAACAAACACACACCGGTGTCAGTGCCCAAGTATTCTGATTTAACTAATACAGGCTGTGACCTGGACACTGAGATTTTTTTTAAAGCTCTCTGGGTAATTTAAAGTACAAATTAGGAAACCACTAAATTACTATAGAAAATGCTCTGGTTCCAACATGGACTACAAAAACATATAGAAAAGTACAGAACTCTAAAAGTTAACATAGAAATAATAAAATGGCTCAAGAGAGATAAAAGTGAGCTTCTATTGTATCTGGCATATAACAAAATAAACAATCCATTTTCATTTTTTTTTGTGATTTGAATGGCTATCTGGCAACAGAATAATAAAAATTATCTTTAATTGATATCAAGATCAAAAGTTTTCAATTCTTCATCAAGTTGTTAGAATCTGCAGAAGACAGGAAATAGTGTCCATAACACTGAAAATATTTGCTCTAAGCAACTTATCAATATCACAAGGTGAAAATCCTGTTCTTAAATAAACCAGAATTTCTCAGGTAATTTGTTTCATTTAACAGATAGTTATTTGTTGTAAGTGGCAGACTCTTCTGGAGACTAGAGACATAGTTCACAACACACATACACACAAAAGGGAAAAGAACCTACATGTTCAGAATATATATGGATCTAAGGGGTGAGGAGAAAAGAACAGTAGTCACAAAAGGAGGGAGTGGGGAGGGGTCTTGCAACTGAAAACAGACATGTTAGCAAAGACTTCAAAAGTGGTTTCAAATGACTTACATAACCGATATATTACAGGTAATAAGATGTGTTAATAAATATTAATAATTCTAGCATCAGCAAAATGGATAAACCTAAAGAGAACCCTACCTGCATGTGGGATCTTGGGGTTTTCAGGGAGTCTTCCAGGATCAGTTAAGGAGGCCCTCACTAAGGCAACCAGACAGAATATGGAAATGCCATAGAATACTGTAATATGAAATTAAATAGAGAAATTAGTCATTCACCCTTTAAAATGTTTTATCAACAAGCATAAAGTTTAAAAAATGCATTTTAATCAACCCCATCAGGATAACTTTAATAGACTAGCTATTAAAATGAAGAGGATTTATTTTACTCATCAAATAGTCCTGCCAAGATGATAACTACACTAAACGTACCAATTTCAATATGATTTTCTAAAATAACTGATAAACTTAAAATAAATGAGATTCTTTCACACAGTGACCTCTGATAATGATAAATAAATGGATGGACTCATTTAAAAGGATCAAAACAGCCTTTAAAAAAATATTCTACATTTAACCTTTCATCAACTCTATCTTCAAAATTATCCTGATTATTAGTGAAATTTAATTGCTTCCTTTGATGAATCTTAAGAGATGTACTCTTAAGAATTAAGAAAGGAAGAATTAGAAACTTTTGAATGTTAAAGTAACCATAAAAATAATATTAAGGAGCAACTGAGATTCAGTCACTATAATTACACATTTGAAGTTAAAACATGGGCCTTTTGTAGGGGACTAAAAAGGCAACACACTGAACACATGAAAGGCAAACAGTGTTCACTGAATGTGTGTCCGACTGCAATGTAAGTGTGTTTGTTTGCTTGTCTGTCTGATGACATCTTACTATGGAGCTCAGGCCGGCTTCAGTCTTCTGAGTGCTAGGACTACTGTATACATGATCATATCTAGCAATATGGATCAGTCTTGTCACATGTATAATAGGGATTATAATTTCTTATAGCTCGTAGGAGATCAAAATGAGGAGAAGAACATGAAAGCTGTAAACACTATGGATGACCTCATGAGTCATTTTGGGGGTCATGAAATTCTCATCTACCAGTAATACATCCCATCCCCTTCTCAATAATGCCTCCATTTTCAAGCCAGGCACAGTGATACATGCCTGGGGCCCCAGCATGAAGAAGGCAGCAGAAGAATGGCAACTCTGAAGCCATCCTAGGTGACAAAGGGAAGCCCTCTCTCAAAACATCAATCAACCAATCAATCACCTCCCATATCTGCAGTTAAATCCAAACCAGAAATAAAACTGCTGTCAGGCTTCTCTTAACAAAATGGTCTTCAAGTACTTTTCAGAGTGAAATGAATATGGAGGTAGAATCTTAACTCTGCAAGTCCAAAAAAGCTACTGTTTTATACAACTGTAATTTAATAAAAGGTTAGCAGTACTACTGAAATAGCATATTCAAAGGAAGTCATGGAGACAGTGTACTTCAAAACATTCACAATGAGATAAAAAAAAAACTTTATATAAGGTAATAAGACTTAGAAACTTACTTATTATTAAAATGCCTGGAATATGTCCTTCTTCATAGTGAGGAAAGAGGACAATTTTGGGAATTAAAACAATATTGTATAACCAGACAAAGACAATCAAACCCATGCAGCACCAACCATGTGGGTCAACAACAAAGTGAATCCGAAGACCCATCCTGCAGTCCTAGAACTGCCTGCCAACCCACAGGAAGACAATCCTACGAGAGAAAAGGGAAAGTTACTAACGCGGAAAAATTACTCAACGAAAAACTGTGTCCCTGGAAACTACATAACAACATTTATTGAATTTTCTTTGTATATTTAGGTTTTGTCCACTAGGAATTTAGGGGAACAAATAGAAAGTTCACTAAAATCTTCAAATAATTTAATTTTAATTAAAGTGAAAATGGGCATGGTCTGCTCAAATGAAAAGACTTTTTTACCCTTAACTACAAGTGCCATGTGTAGACACGAAAGAAAGAGTGACTATTCCACCGAAAGACATGTACAAAAGTCTTAGCACTTTAACCAGGAACCTAACATCACAGACTTGAATCTGGTTATCTTACAGTACAAGAGGTGTGTTCTAGCTGGAAAGGAATTTGAACCGCTAAAGGGCCAAAAACATCTGCACCTTTATCTGGGTAGTACTTTGTGGATATATGCAAATATAAACATAAAGACTATATATGTACTTAAAACTGCAATGAAAAATGTTATAAACCATTTTAAAAATGCTAAAACTAAGTGAAAAATACAAATAGTTAAAATGATTAAAATTTGTGGGATGAAGGCCAGCTAATTTCATTACTATCAACTAAAGAAGACTCCTGTTCAAATGGGACTTTCATTCAGCTGAGAGTTAACAACAGCAACAGATCCCCCTATGATGCAATCTCCAAGTGAGCTGAAATTTCAATCACAAGTGATGTCCATCAAGTGACCTACAACATATCCATTCTGCAGTGAGTATAACTTACAAAGATTAAACAGCAGCTTACTGTATATAGTCTAGGGGCATCTCTGACATAAATGATTGTGGTATAATAGTAAATTAGGCCAGTCATCCTCAAACTTGCAGCAAACCAGAATCAATTAGGGAGCTTTAAAAAAAGGGAGGGAGAGGGAGAGGGAGAGAGAGAGAGAGAGAGATCCCCAGACCCCATTCTAGGGCCACTGAATAATTCCTCCCAAGGCTCAAAACCCAAGATGACTGCCGCTGGCTCAGTACCTGTACTTGTAACAGCTGTTTCCTAGACATTGTAGATACAATTATCTTTTTTTGTTTTTCGAGACAGGGTTTCTCTGTGTAGTTTTGATACCTGTCCTGGATCTTGCTCTGTAGCCCAGTCTGGCCTCGATCTCACAGAGATCTGCCTGGCTCTGTCTCAGAGTGCTGGGACTAAAGGCATGCAATGCCCAGCTGTAGATACAATTATTAATAAGGCATGATCTTTGCTTAAATCAGTGGTTCTCAACTATGGGTCATGACCCCTTTGGCAAACCTCTATCTCCAAAAATATTTACATTACAATTCATAACAGTAGACAATTACAGTTACGAGGCAACAATGAAAATATGGTCAGAGACCACCATGACATGAACTATATTAAAGGGTCGGAGCGTTAGGAAGGTTGAGAACCACTTTCTTAAATATACAAGTCCAATTGGAAAAAGTCATTTTAAAGGGGTTAATTTACTATGGTAAGTTCTAGATCTGTGAACAAGTTGTCAGTAAATGCACAGAAGATGGGGCCTAGTTACATCGGGATTCAAGCAGGACTTCCTGGAACAGATACAAACTGAGCTCAATTTTAAAAGATGTAGAAGTTATCTTGGCAAAAAAAATAAATAAATAAAAAATAAAAAATAAAAAATTGGCAAGGGACTGCAAAGAGAGGCAAGAGCAGGGTGACTGTGACCTAAGCATCACAGGAGGGTCACAATCTGCCACCAAAAGTCATAATACCTCCCAGGGACTATGACTCAGGGAACACAGAGGAGCTCTACCATGAGGGAAACAGAGATGTCATTTAGAATGCTCAAACTTTATTCTTATCCACAGGAAAGCTATTAAAATGGGGGTTAAGTAAAATTTCTACTTTAAGTTATTGACACTCATGTGGAGACTAATGTTAAAGGCAGATCAGTTAGAATAAAAGAATACAAAAGCCAAAATTAATTTTAGAGAAGAGACCAATTGAAGTAAAATCAAATCAGTGAGCCTTACTAATTGATTCACTACTGGGAGTTAAAGAATAGACAAGGATGACTCTCAGATCTGCAGTTGATATGTACCCACAACTACTTGATTCTCCCACCAAAGGGCCTTTAGAGTGCTCAGCGGGGCCATAGGCTACCAAAACAAAGATCAAAGGCCACTTAAGTTAAAAAGAATACCTCTTCTCTCATCCTTAGAAACACCCAACTCCTGAAGCAACAGAAGAAAAAGAACTCAGCTAAGCAACAGTAGACTTCTTTTTTTTTTAACTTTTTCTTTCATTTTTATTTATTTATTTATTTTTCTATTATCAGCTTGATACAGTATAAATTCTTATCCTAATAGTGAAATGTTTCATTGAGGCTTGCCCAGTAATTGAGTAAAACCAAAACTTA
>CABHPQ010137865.1:650-21149 GCA_902168405.1 Peromyscus aztecus
AGGGCTGGTTTGTTTCATGTAACACAGTGACTTTTCGCTCTATCCAAGTTACTGCTGCTGACAGGATTTCATTCTTTTTCACAGCTGGATAATATTTCATGTGTGTGCACCAGACTTTCTTTCACTGTACATCTGTCAACTGGTGGGCACATAGGCAGACTCTGTATTGGCGGTTGTGATGGTGCCGTCATAAACATGTACTGCACAAATATGTTTGGTAAGTGATATATTCCCATGGGTAGAACTGTTGGATCTCATGGTAATTCTTGTAGCTTTTTTTTTCCCACTCTTTTGGGGGCCTACCACCTAGCTCCCAAATAAATACACAGAGACTTATTCTTACTTATGAATGCCCGGCCTTAGCTCAGCTTGTTTCTAGCCAGCTTTTCTAACTTAAATTATCCTGTTTCTCTTTAACTACACTTTGCCTCCAGGCTTTTTATCTTTCTTTATTCTATATATCTTTTTTTCCTTCTTACTCCATGGCTGGCTGGGTGGCTGGCCCCTGGCGTCCTGCTCTCCTCCTTTTCTCATTCCTCTCTCTTCTCCTATTTATTCTCTGCCTGCCAGCCTTGCCTGTTTCTCTCTCCTGCCTAGTTATTGACTGTTCAACTCTCTATTAGACCAATCTGGTGTTTTAGGCAGAAAAAGTAACACAGCTTTACAGCATTAAACAAATGCAGTATTTCTTTGCATTATTAAAAGAAATATCCCACAGCACAAACAAATGTAACACATCTTAAACTAATATTCCACAACAAGTTCTAATAGGCATCTTCAAGCTGTTTTCCATAATGGCTGAACTAGTTTACACTCCCATCAACGAGACAAAGGTGTCCTTATCTCTGCATCTTCACCAGCACACAACAGCCAGCCATATTTCAAAAGAAAACCAGAGGTAGATGGTTCACAGTTCCTGATTTCTAACTTTCAGTAGTAGACAGTGGCATACAGGCAGACACATAGAGCAGGGGAAGAGAAGTGAGGCCCAGAAAAATCCTGTAAACTTGGGAGCGTCTGACTTTCAACAAGAACACCCACATAATTTAATAAAGGGAAGTAGGATTTTCAACAAGTGATATTCAAACAACTAGGTATTTATTCATAAGCAAAAGGATGAAATTGGACCACTTCCAAATATCACAAATACAAAACTCAAAATGAACCACAGATTTAAATTATCATTTGTGGTGATGAAATTGTTCTAGTTAGCATTCAATGTCCACTTGACACAGCTTAGAATCACCTGGAAAACTTACTCAGGTTGGTCTGTGGGCATGTCTATGAAGGATTGTCTTGACTGTTGATGTAAGAGGACCAGCCCTCTGTGGGCAGCACCATTCCCTGGGCAGGTGGTCCTGGGTTGCATAAGGAAGTTGCACAACATAAGCCTGATCAGTGAGCAAAGAACAGGCAGCATTCCTCTATGGCTTCCTTCTTTGTACTTCTTTGGCTGTGAGTGAGTTCCCTGGTCAGAGATAATGCTGTGTGAAATAGCAAGCAGACCTGATTTCGGGTTCCTGCCTTGAGTTGCTTCAGTGTTGGACTGTGACCTGGAAGTAGAAGTCAAATAAACTTCCTCCCTTGAGTTGTTGCTGAATTTGTTTTGTTTTATCATAGCATCAGAACAAAAATATTCTAGGGCAGTGGTTCTCAACCCCCCTAATGCTGCGACCCTTTAATACAGTTCCTTATGTTGTGGTGACCCTCAACCATAAAATTATTTTGTTGCTACTTCATAACTGTTTTGCTACTATTATGCATCATAATGTAAATATCTGTGTTTTCTGATGGTCTTAGGTGACCCTGTGAAAGGGTCATTTGACTCCAAATGGGATCATGACCCACTAGTTGAGAATCACTATTCTAGGGCCCAGAAAAAATTGATATATATATATATATATATATATATATATATATATATATACCAGCAGCCATAACACATAGAAATCTAAAAATGAGGTGAAGTTGACATTTGTGTAACTGCATGGATAAACAAAACCACTGTGTATAGTACATTATGGGGAGATTTTGTGGTTTGTAAATTATAATTCAATAAAGCTTAGAAGGGATTTAGGGATTTACAATAGCTCCTCGAAAGAAGGAACAGTTGAATATATTATCTATGGCCAAAGGCTTTTCTAAATAAGTCACTACAGAAAGAAAGTGTTACAAAGACTATCAGTAAACTTGGTTATAAATTATGCCCATAATTTCCATATTAAAAATCATTTAAAAAGCCTGCAATTTATATGAAAGATTGTTCACAATATTGCCTTAGCTCATCTTCCATTGTTACAACAAAATATATGAGGCTGGACAAGTTAGGAAAGAGATTCATTTTGGCCTTTAGTTCTAGAAGTCTCAAAGCCTCATGTCAGCCATTGCTCAGCATCTAGAGAAGGCAGATAGAGAGAAGGGTACTGAGTGGAAGCAACAAGAAAGGCCTGCAGCCACTTTGTAGCACACTTCAAAAAGACAAGGGACCTGGCTACTTTGTAGCAACACACTAGGAAACTAATTCTATTATTTTTCTTTCTGTTGTGATCAAACACCTACCTAGAAACAGGTAACCAGAGGGTGGGTTTATTTTTGGTGAGCAGCCTGGGGATGCGGTCCATCTGAGAAGGTGAGGCACAGTTTCCATGAGTGCTATCTTGCCTTCAAGGCACCTTTTCTGTTCCCCGTTACAAAGTCGGAGGCTTCTAACATTGTTAACCGCCTTATGGATTTCAGCTACTCCATTCACACCAGCTCTGCCCCCTGCTTTAGCCGGGTTTAGCTCCTATCCTGAGTATTTTCCCCCTAACAGCTTTAACTGAGTCACACAGTCCAAAAGGTACAAACATGGGACATGACTGGTTCCAGGTTTCAGCACCATATGAATGAAAAATAAATAAATAAAAAGGAAAGGACATCACTGTTTCGAGGTATGGAGGAGGAGAGAATTTACTGTCGATAAAAGGGAGAGCATAGCCAGAGGCCAGAGACATCTGGGAGAGTTCAGAGTGGATGTGACCAGACTGAGCTGGGCCATGTGAGGAGGGGGGTGAGGCAAGAAGGGGGAGCCAGACCAAGAGGCCAGGAAGGTAAAGGGCAGACAAAAGGGCCAGGAAACCACAATGGCTGGATTACATAGGGAGGGCAGCTGGGGTAGGGGCAGAAAAGTCCACCCCAGTACCTGGTGTCTTAGGGTTTCTATTGCTGTGAAGAGACACCATGACCACCGCAACTCTATTTTTTTTAAAAGATTTATTTATTTATTGTGTATACAGTGTTCTGTCTGCAAGTATGCCTGCAGGTCAGAAGAGGGCACCAGATCTCAATACAGGTGGTTGTGAGCCACCATGTGGTTGCTGGGAATTGAACTCAGGTCCTCTGGAAGAGCAGTCAGTGCATTTAACCGCTGAGCCATCTCTCCAGCCCCCGACCACCACAACTCTTATAAGGAAAACATTTGAGAATCCTACATCTTGCAGGCAACAGGAAGTCGACTGAGACACTGGCCAGTATCCTGAGCATAAGCAACCTCAAAGCCTGCCTCCACAGTGACACACTTTCTCCAACAAAGCAACACCTCCTAACAGTGCCATTCCCATGAGATTATGGGGGCCAATTACATTCAAACTACCATGTCTTTCTGTACACTGTGAATATATATTATTCCAATTGGTTAATAAATAAGCTGCTTTAGCCTTATGGCAAGGCAGCTTAGAGGCAGGCAGGAAGTCCAAGGAAAGAGACAGGAAGAGAAAGGCAGAGTCTAGGGAGACGCCAGCACCTCCAGGAGAAGCAAGATGTGAAAGTACCAGTAAGCCATGGCCACATGGCAACTTATAAATAGAAATGGGTTGAGTTATTAGAGCGAGCTAGCAAGAAGCCTGGCATATGCCATCCAATTTGTAAGTAATATTAAGCCTCTGAATGATTATTTTATAAGTGGCCACTGAACCGTGGAGAAACATGGGACCAAGATGGGACTGGAGAAAACCTTCCAGCCACACTACCACACCTGGGATAAAGAAGTTTAGGGTAGGTGGTGGGGTATGCTATCTAGGAGGACTCTGTAACAGGTAGAGACTGAGGGATGCTGGGAGAACCTGGCAGCCAGGTCTGCTTTGATATGATAAGTAGGCACCTCAGCTGTTTGTCCCAGGTTTGAGACCTAATAGTCCAGCATTAGGTTTACTTTGCCCAAGTTTGGGATTTTTCATTCTACAATTATATGTGATTTTAGTGTTGGCTATTTTTTGTTGAGACAAGGTCTCACATAGTCCAGCCTGTCTGGAACTCATTCTGTAGTAGAAGACGACCTTGATTTCCTACCCCCTCTGCCTCCACATCTTGAGTGGTAGGATGATGGGCATGCCCCCACTGTACCACACTTGCAATGCTGGATATGAGTTTGTTTAGGCACCAGTATCACAGAAGACAGAAGGGAGATGAATGTGGGTTTCAGTCATTCACATGTTAAGGATATTTCTGTCATACAATAGCATATTTCTGTCATACAATTAGGAACTTAATTCACACCCTGATTTGTATGCTGCCCAACGTGCAGACTGGTTTTAGAATTCAAGCTGTATTTCAAACATTGACGATCATTCAAAAGGAAGCATTTAATGTCCCTCCATCTCTCTCTCTTTCCTTAGTGAAAGCTAACTGCAGAGGTGATTCCAGAAAGCAGAGAAGGAAAGAGCCACAGTGTGGTGAGCGTTAAGTGTCTGGCTAAACCGGCATCACTGTTCTGCAAGCTGTTGAGATGGCTAAAATACATATATGTGACCTGATTCTTTGTAAAAATTCAGTTTTCATGTGTGTGCAGGCACATATATTCACACACATGCAAACTGAATATATCTGTGGTGGTGGGAGTGGAAGGTTGTTCTGGTGGGAGTGGAAGGTTGTTCTGGTGGCTTTATTTTGGCCTCAGATTTGCCATCCTATTGCCGGCCTCCTCCTCAGCCTCTGATTGCTGGGATGACAGGCGTGCACCACACCACCTGGCTTGTTTTCATTGCTGTTGTTGTTATAGATTGATGTTTAAGCACACACGTGTGTTTGTTTGAATGGGGGTACAAGTCAGTGTAGGTGCTTGAGAGGCCAGAAGGTGCCAGACCCCTGGACCTGGACCTTGCAGGCAGTGGTGATCTACCTGGCATGGGTGCTAGGAATCTAACTCAGGTCCTCCAGAAGAGCAGTACGTGCTCTTAACTGCAGAGCCAGATCTCCAACCTCTCTTGCTGTTTTTTTGAGACAGGCGCTTGCTATAAAGCTGAGGCTGACCTAGGACTTGCTCTGTATCCCAGGCTGGCCTCAAACTTGCAATCCTTCTGCCCCAGCCTTCTGAGTGCTGGAGTTATAGGTATACAGTAGTTTATATATTGTATCTAAAGTGATGAGTACTCTGTTCTCAATTGTTTTTTGTTGTTGTTGTTGTTGTTGTTTTGTTTTGTTTTGTTTTTTGAGACAGGGTTTCTCTGTCTAGCTTTGGTGCCTGTCCGGGATCTCACTCTGGAGACCAGACTGGCCTGGAACTCACAGAGATCCACCTGGCTCTGCCTCCTGAGTGCTGGGATTAAAGGCATGCACCACCACTGCTCGGCCTCAATTGTTTTTAACAACAACAAAACCTGGATAATTAATGCACACTAATAATATAAAGGAGAAAGAAGACATATGTCTCCACTGGTCTGTAAGTCAGACAGTCAGTTACAGCCCATATATCCATCTGGCCCCATTCTTGCTGTTGTAATAAAACACAGTCACCTGGTAATTTACAAACAACAATGGTCAAGGTAAGAGCAGCTGCATTTGTCCACAAAAGCTGCTCTATGCTTTCAACATGGCTTCTTCCACGTGCTTATGTAGCAGAAGGGCACAAAGAGTCAAGTAGCCCCCACTTTAAAAGAGATTCATTTTATATTATTTACTTTATGTGTGTGCATACAATAACATACACACGCAAGGTCTCATGCAGCTCTGGCTGGCCTAGAACTTGCTATGTAGACTAGGCTGGCCTTAAACTCACAGAAACCCATCTAACTGTGCCTCTCGAGTGCTGGAATTAGAGGAACACACCACCACACCACCTTTACCCCTTTTTAATCAGTCTGAGACCCCAGTCCATGAAATAGTTCTGCTCACACTCAGGGTGGGTCTTCCCTCCTTGGCTAAACTACTCTGAAAATACCCTCACAGGCACACTCAGGATGATCCTAGCTGACTCTAAATCCAGTCAGGTTGGGAAGTACAGACAAAAAGTTCCCACACAACACTTGTGTTGATACTAGAACACACAAGGGAAGGTCAGGAGTGGCTGATAAGCTTCTCTGGCATGTTTTATTTGAAGATGGTATGTTACCTGAAGATTCACTCTGGTCTTGTACATTTATTTGATCTGCAGAATCATACAGAATCCATGGGCTGTTGATTTGAGACTGAGAGGAGAGCACCGGTTCCCCTCGGGCCAGCCTCTAGTAAACAAATGCCCAGGTTTTCAGTGCAGCAGCAAGCAATGGATCCTTCAGTCTGGGCATGGGGCCCATGTCTTTAACTCCAGCACTTAAGAGGCAGAGGCAAGTAGATCTCTGTGAGTTTGAAACCAGCCTGGTCTACAAAGAAAATTTTAGGCAAGCCAGGGTTACACAGTAAGACTCTATTTTGTTTTAAATTCTCTTTGGGGTTGGAGAGATAGTTCAATGGTTAAGAACACTTTCTGCTTTTGCAGAGGATCAGAGTTGGGTTCCCAGAACCCACATGGTGGTTCATAACCATCCATAACTCTAGTTCCATAGGATCTGTCACCCTCTTCAAGCCTCAGCTGGCAATGCATGCACGTGGTACACAGATGTACATTCAGGCCACACATACACACACACACACACACACACACACACACACACACACACACTCACACACACACTACAAAATAAACAAATATTAAAAACTTTAAAAAAGACTTCAGATTGTGGCTTCTGTTTAATATCAAGGGTTAGAAGCTGTCTCTACACCGCAGGGAAGTGTGAGTCAGGACAACAAAACTCTGAGAGAGAAAGCATCATACAACTGAAAAGAGAACAATAAAGCAGAGGGTGGAGAGAAACAGAACACGGGGAAAAGGAAGAAAACTGCACACAGCTCTAGCCGCTTGGCTCCCCAGTGGGCAGATGGGTAGCAGAAGCCTCACTCAAAGCTAAGCCAGATAGCTTGGGTGAGAAGATGCTGGAAGTTCCTCCCACCAAATCTGGTTGCATGTTATAGTAAAGCAATGGCTCTTCTGATGGGATGGGCCTGCAGCGGAGAACAGTTCTACTTTGCTACAACCCATGATTCATACGGCAGTGCTGTGGTGCCATCTTGAGTGGGAATCTTTTGTCTAAAACCTAGCTACCCTGAGGGCCTAAGGACAGGCACAGTAACAAATATCAGGAGCCATAGGTCAACCTTCACACAGTCCCACAGTGAGAGACAATCACAGGAGGAGGCTGTCACACTGAAAAGCCCCAAAGTGCTGGTGGCGGTAGGCTTTACCCAGGCAGTGAAGTATACAGGGGTATACCTTTGGTGGCTTGGGGCTGATTTCATCACTTGAGAGTAACTTTGGACTTTGATGGTGTGAGCCTGAGGTCAGCAGATGGACTGACTCTGGAGGTGCCTGTCTGTCATGAGGCTCACTGCTGTAGAGATGAAAGCTCCCACAGTCCAGAGGACTCTTGGCATGCACAGCTGCATCCCTCCAGCAGGGTGTTTAATGTTTGTCAAGTTCAGACAGATCTCAGGACTGTGGTTGTTTCTCCTACTACCAGCACATACACCCTCCCCATCCCCACCTTCAAGCTAGAATATAGAGTATACAAATGTGGGGATTTTGGGAGAGTGGGGGAATCTGCCTAGCTCACAAACTTCAAAGTTAAGGATGGCAAACAATGACCCATGGTACTCAAAGTAGGGAAGCTACTAAAATGAAGGCTATTGTTGGTTGATCTTTTGGGGGGCCCACCACCCAGCTCCCAAATAAATCACACACAGAGGCTTATTCTTAATTATGAATGCCCAGCCTTAGCTTGGCTTAGTTTCTAGCCAGCTTTCCTTAACTAAATTATCCCAACTATCTTTTGCCACTGGGCTTTCCCTTTTCTCTTCCTGTATACCTTTTGTTTCTTACTCCGTGGCTTGCTGTTTAGCTGGGTGGCTGGCCCCTGGAGTCCTCCTCCTTCTCTGGCTCCTAGTTCTCAGATCTCTCTTCCCAGATTTCTCTTTCTATTTATACTCTCTGCCTGCCAGCCCCACCTGTCCTTTCTCATTTGTTGTTGTTGTTGGTGGTGGTGGTGGTTGTGTGTGTGTGTGTGTGTGTGTGTGTGTGTGTGTGTGTGTGTGTGTTTTGTACCAGAGTGTGGGCATGTGCATGCCATGGCTCATAAGAATGTGGAGATCAGGGGCCAACTTTTAGGAGTCAGTTTTCTCCTTCCCCCATGGGTGCCAGGGATAGAACTTGGATTATCAGACATGTGCACAAACATCTTTATCAGCTGGGCCATCTCATGGGCCCCCAACTCCGACTTTGGGGGATCTGGAAAAAAGGCTCTTCCAAAGCTTCATCTTCATTTTTCTCACTGTGCTCCCCTTTCCTTCTTCCTTCCTTCCTCTTTCTTTTTCTAACTATACTTTTAATGGCATTTTTTGACTTTATCTTATTTTGAAGCTTCATGTTTTTATTATTTATTCTCATTCTCACATTTATCTAAGGCTGTCTGTGTGTTTCATCATCACCGGGGAATCCTCTTCTTCTTGGGTGATGATTGTTTCACCACTCAACTGCCTCTTTTCTTTTTATTATACTTTCAGTGGTATTTTTTTTTTTACTTCATCTTATTTTTTAAAGCTTCTGTGTTTAGATTGTCCCCCTTTTGTTATATTTATCTAATTTTGTCTCAGTGCCTCTTTCATTATTGAGCAACCTTCCCCCCCATTCTTTCCTCTGCATTCTTCTCTCTGCTCCTTCCCTCCCCTTTTATTTATTTAACTTTGATTCTTGCTCTTTCCTTATCCTTTCTGCTTGTGGATCAGAGATAAGCTCTCAGCTATTGCTCTAACTCCACGTCTGCCTGCCTACTGCCATGTTCCCAGCCATGATGGTTATGAACTTGCCCTCTGGATCCTTAAGTCCTAATAAACCCTTTCTTCTCTAAGTTGCGTGGGGGTGTGGTGGGGGAGTGGGGTGGTGTCTTGATGCTTTGTTACAGTAGAAGAGAAGAAACAAAGACACAAAGTGTAGTTCTAAATGCTATTTGGCTCAGTGTTGTTACTGTTAAAATACTCTGTTTTTCCTATGTGAGAGTTCTTGGGGGCTGAGCCCTAAAGAGTTGACTGCTATCTGAGAAAAAAAATCCCAAATAAACCTGGAATGAATATCCAAGCCAACATGTGCACAGACACATAAGAAAATGAAAAATCACCAGGTGTGGTGGCATGCACCTTTAATATCAGCACTTGGGAGGTAGGCAGATATCTGTGAGTTCAAGGCTGGCCTGGTCTACAAAGCAAGCTCCAGGACAGCCAGGACTACACAGAGAGACTCTGTCTATAAAAACCAACAAGAAAAAAAAAATGAAATATCAAGGAAGCAGGACTTTAACTGAAGATTGTTAACTTCTAAATTTCTAAGTTCAAAGACACCGAAATGGGTAAGATACCAGATGAGGAATTTAAAATTTTACTTGTAAAACTATCAATGCCTTCAAAGAGGATACAATAAAATTAAGAACACAAATGAAGCAGGTAAATCAATTCAGGACATAAAGAAGAAAGTCTGCAACATGAATAAGAAAGTCAGTAAAGAAATTAAAATTAAAGGGGAAAAAGTACTGTTTGGGATAAAAATTCAGTGAAAAATTTAAGAAATGGGGGAAAACATCATTAGATAAACAGAAGAAAGAATATCAGAGGTGAAGAACAAGGTCAAAGAAAAATCGAACAGTAACAGCAAACCACAAACATGACCACAATTCCAGGAATTCTGGGATATAATCATGAATCTAAACCTAAGAATCCATGTCAAATAAATAACCTAATGACATGGCTTGAGGTCTTAAGGAAACAAGAACAAGCCAAACCCTCAAACAATAGACAGGAAGAAGTAATAAAGATATCAATAAACTAGAGACAAGAATAAAATACAAAGATTCAATTGAACAAAGAGCTGCTTCTTTGAAAAAAAAAATGACTTAAAAATTCTTAGCAAAAAGAAACCCCGAGAATTAGAGAAAAGACCCAATTGAAAAAAATAAACATGAATAAAGAGGCATCATAATAAATACAAATGAAATCAGAAGTCATTTGGGAATATTTTGAAAACTTACATTTAAAAAACCCTGGAAAATCTAGAAAAAAATGGAAAAAGCCTTAGACACATTTGTCCTACTAAAATGAAGGCAAAGTGATATAAAAACTTAAACAGATGTATTCTAAGCAACAAAACCAGGACCAGACGATTCACTGCCAAATTCTACCAAATCTTTAAGGACCACCCAATGCAATGCTCAACCTGTTCTATAAAGTATAGAGGCAAGTGAGTACATGTGGGTGCGGTACAACATGGAGACAAGAACAAGGAAAGCCAAACATCAGGATAAGGAAGGACTAGATGCAGGTAATGAACACAACTTATGGGAGAGGATACAAAGCTAATTGTTTTTCTAGTTCTAACTCTGTCACGGATTTTCTATTTTTGGTGGTGGATGAGTGCATAAACATATCAGATAGTTAAAGTGTAAAACCCAACAAGAAGCTCTACAACTTCAGGATGGCTGTTTTAACTATACGGAAAGTTATCAAGTTGTATAGACTTTGGGTCTGGTTAATTTCAGTGTGTGATTTTTTTTATTTGCAAGTTATTTGTAATAAAGTTTATTAAAAATATTTGAAAAAATTCTGAACATCTTCAGACACAAGGAAATGCAAATTAAAATTACATGGAGAGACCATCTCACCAGTCAAGAAAATAAACAACAAATTCTGGCCAGGATTGGGTATAGTAAAGGAGGAGTCCTATCATCAGAATAGGACTTCCTCAATAAACTGAAAACTCAACTGCCATGTGACCAAGCTGGGTACACACCTGAGGAGTCTAAGCCAGTCAGTACGCCACACAGACCCTTGCACATTCATTCTTGTGACTGCTTGCCATCTGGAGATCTTTTCTAGTAAGTTATCCTTTGCCCATTTTCAGCTGAGTTATTCATTTTCATATTATTGTGGATCAAAAGCTTTTTTAAAAATTTAATACACATATTCTCTTTAGTTTTTTACATTTATTTAGTCTTTGTGTGTCTTAGCATGTTCATGCTATGGAGCACATATGGAGGTCAGAGGTCAACTTGCAAGAGTTGGTTTTCTCTTCTCACCTAATTGGTTTGGGTACTGAATCTTGGTCCTCCAGCTTGGCAGCAATAGCCTTTACCATCTTGCTGGCTCTTAGGAGATATTTTTATGTCTTGTATAATAGTCCTTTTTTCAGATGTGTCTTTTGCAAATATTCAGTGTGTGGTCTGTCTTCTTGTTCTCTTGATACTACGTTTTAAAAATCAGAAGTTATTTTTAATTTATTTTTAACATAAAAACATAATTTTGTTTCCTATTCCAAAGAATCCATGTAAATATTTGTATGTATATTTTCATAACCCCTAAAGCCAGTCTTAATGTAGATCAAATGCTTCATCTATTGCCATGCTTATGATCTTAAATGAGATGGGAGTGAGAGACCTGATTCCAGACTCCAAGTTCACTGCTCAGTGACTTGGGTGACCTTTAGGCTTCCTGACCTAAAGTGACTGTTAGGCTTCCTGACCTTTCTTTTCCAAACAGAGATCATGCAGTCTTCAGTGATAAAAAATGTCCTGCCCATGTCTCCAGACTGCTGGAACATGTGACAGTGAAGCCCAGTGTAGTGCAGAGATCAGCAAGAACCTTGGGAATGTTGGCTTGGGGTAGTGATGTTTGTTTTTAATTTTAAAATAGCTAATTGACAAAAACTTCATATTTCAGGTACAATGCTATGACTTGATGTATCTACACTGTGTAATAATTTACACTGAAAATTACTTACTGCACCCATCACCATCCACACTTATCATTCAATGGGTATCAGAATAGAAGTTTTAGAGTTTAATCAAGTTCAGTTTATCAATTATTTCATGGATTGTGATTTTTTGTATTGTATCTAAAAGTCAGTGTCACATCCAAGGTCATCTAGATTTATCTTTCAAGAGTTTTATAGTTTTTCATATCACATCTAAGTCTATAATCCATTTTTGTGAGTGTGAAGGATATAATGTATGTCACACACACACAACCCTGTCCAGTTGTTCCTGCATTGTTTATTAAAACACCATCTTTGCTCCATTCCTTTGCTCACTGTGAGTTTTCCTCTCTATCCCTTGATCTACTTGTCTATTACTCTGCCAACACCACACTGCCTCCAGAGTGCAGCTTCATTATACCTTCACAGAGGTCAGGTAGTGCCAGCCCCCCTCCCCCCACTTCCTTCTTTTCCTTCAGTATTACATTGACTTGCTGGGGCTTTCCTTGCCATATAAACTTTAAAATTAGTTTCCTGATATCAGAAAATAACCAGCTGGGATTGTGATTGTGACTATGTATATTCACTATGTATATCAAGGTAACAGGGCTGTTCTGACGACGAGTTCTGACCTTATCCATGGACATGGACTATCTACTCTCAACAGTTCTTTGACTTCTTCAATATTTTATCATTTGCCTAAATACTTAATTTATAGTTAAGGGACTAAGGTTTTTAAAAGCCGGATTTTAATGGAATTTTTACGTTTGTATCAGTTACTTCTCTCGTTGCTGCAACCGAACACCTGACGAGAGTCAACTTAAGAGGAAAGGTTTATTTTGGCCGACAGTTAAGGCGGCACAAGCCATCACAATGGGGAAGGTACAAGGACATGTGGTGATAGTGTGTCCCCCAGTATACTGTGCACCCTAATAAACTTATCTGGGGTCAGAGAACAGAACAGTCATTAGATAGACATAGAGGCCAGAGAATGGTGGCACACACCTTTAATCCTAGCCTTCTGGAGGCAGAGATCCATCCGGATCTCTGTGAGTTCAAAGCCACACTGGAAACAGCCAGGCATGATAACACACGCCTTTAATCCCAGGAAGTAATGGCAGGAAGCAGAAAGGTATATAAGGCGTGAAAACCAGGAACTAGAGTCCGTTAAGCTTTTAGGCTTTTAGCAGCAGTTCAGCTGAGATCCATTCAGATGAGGACACAGAGGCTTCCAGTTTGAGGAAACAGGATCGGCTGAGGAATTGGTGAGGTGAGGTTAGCTGTGGCTTGTTCTGTCTCCCTGATGTTTCAGAATTTACCCCAATAGCTGGCACTGAGGTTTTATTAATAAGACCATTTAAGATTTGTGTTACAATGACAGAAGCAGCTTGTGGCTGTGGCAGCAAGAACTTGTTCACATCTTAGTAGACCAGGAGGTGTGGGAGGGGGAGTGCAGAGGGGGCGTGGGGGGGCAAGTAGGGAGGAGGGATGCAGCCCCTCATCCGGCTTTATTCAATCTGAATCCCCAACTGATGGGACAGTACCACCCACTTCAGGATGGATCATCTCTCTTCAGCTAATCCTCTCTGGAAACACCTTCACAGACATACCCAGAGACTTGTGATACTAAATCTCATCAAGTTGACTATGTTTCTATGACAAGGGCTAAGATGGTTTCCCAGTTTGTGACTTGGGTAAAAACAATCCTTCCAGGACAAATTGAAGAAGGCAAAGAGAAACCTGGGCATTCTTATATCTATTTTTCCTGAGTATAAGTGATTAACATTTTAGTTGACAGCTGGGGTCTCAGTGCCCATTTACTGGCACAGCATAATTGGTGGGATGATTGGCATGGTAAAGTGGTGGGTGACAGCAAACCTTGGCTCAAAATTAGGTTTTCAGCTGGAGCACAGTGCTTATCTCTCCATGGTGAGAGAGTTGACAAAATGAATCTTGTGAGGTTTGTGGTCACCTTGCTACCTCTTTGCAGCTGAACCAAAACAGATATAGATCCATCTGAGACATGGTTCCTGAACTATGCTTTAGCTAGGGGTTGGAGTAGGGGCAGGGATGGGACAGACCTTTCAAACCACCACTACCCTCATGTGGGATACTCACCGTCATCACACTAGGGCACATAATACACTAAATCAAAGGGACATATGAGCCCCTTAGCTCTGCTACCACTGCTGTGTAAATGTTGAAAAGTCACAAAAACTTCTAGTCACTGATTGCTTCTTATTTGATGAAAATATTAACTACCAGGCATGAGGTAAAAATTAATTCCTAGAGCTGGAACCCTATCAATAAAAAAATTTATCCAGTCCCCAAGGTGTGTGGATTACAAATTTTTTCCAAGTACTTACAGGAATTATAGAAGAAGTAGAAGTAATTATTTTGCACATGAGAGGATTAATCCCAGTGACAGCTGGTAAGTGCACTAACAAATACACCAACTGCAGCTGCCACCAAGGACTCTCACGTTCCTCTAACCACCCTCCATATCCAGATCTAGATGTTGTGAGGTAGATGCTCTGAGGGATTCAAGGACGAAAAACTATGCTTTAGGGTGGTGTCCTAGCTTCATTTCTGTTGCTGTGAGGAAGTAACCCAGGAGCTAAAGATGCAGCTCAGCAGCTAAGAGCACACATTGCTCTTGCAGAGGACCAGGGTTCAGTTCCTAGCACCTGTGTTGGGCAGCTCACAACAACCTGTATCTAAAGCTCGAGGGGGAAGTGATGTTCTCTTCTGGCATCTGCAGACACCTGCAGTCAAATGCACATACCTGCAGTCACAGATATACATGCATACAAATTAAAAATACAAACTTTAAAATACCTTGACCAAAAGCAACTTACAAGGGAAAGGATTTACTTTAGCTCACAATTCAAGTTTATAGTCCATCCATCATGGTGGACAAGTCAAGGAGCTGGAACTTAAAACATCAATCCACAGTCAGGAGCAGAGAGAAAAGGATGAAGGCATGCTTAGTGCTCACCTAGCTTTTCCACTCTTAATACAGTCTAGGACCCAAACCCAGGGAATGGTACCACCTACTTTCAGGCTGGGTCTTCCCACAGGCATGTCCACAGCTCATCCTGACTAGACAATGCCTCTTTGAGGCTCTCTCCCTTCCCAGGTTATTCTATGTTATGTCAAGTTGAGAGTTAAAAACTAACCATCACAGATGGGTTCACTACTGAGAGCTTAATTATTTTAGAAAGTTGTTTTGGAATAATTTCATGCTGCTATGCAAAATTAGTTTATGCTAAAAATGAATTTTTATAATAAATGATAATCTAGTATAACCACACATGTTAATTATCACCATAATTGTCACTTTTGTTCAATATATGTCCCTCCAGGAAAAGCACAGACATATGTAAAGAAATAATGGTTTAAATGTATAGGCATAGGAGACTAAGGAGTTAATAACACAAAAGTAACAGCAATACATATCCCGTTTACACTTCTGAATCTGAAGTTCCTGACAACAGCCGGCTCCTAGCACCTGCAGCAGAAGAAATTACATTAGATCACAGACTACACTAAGAAAAGGGGCAGGTAGCTAAGCAACCTTCAAGTTTCAACGAAGAGAATGTTCAAAATAAAAGCCCTAAATTTAGCTATCAAATGTATATTCATCAGCACAGCTAAAAATGTCTTCATGACTGATTTGCAGCATCTAATAAAGTAAAAAAAAATAATAAAATAAAATCACCTGGCTCTGGGCACATCACACACCTCAATGCCAGAAGGTCAGAGATCTTTTCTTCCACTGGGGGGTCATCCTCCTGCTTGCATGCCTGACTGGACTGCCACACCAATCCTTTCTATCAGAGGTCTCTTTTCTCCTTCAAACCAGCTCAATATTCTGGATGGTGCTTCAGTGGGTGTGTCCCTGGTTGGTGACCATTATGATTCGTACTTCATACTTCAATTAAAAAGGAAACAGCTTTATTTGAGGCTTACTTTCACAAATTATTTCCATAAATGTGTGGTGTAACGAAATCTCAATGTCTTTTGGATCTAGAAAGATGCACATCCACATCCTCAGAGAAAGGTGTCCTACTTGGTACTCCATCTCCGTGTGTTTTCTGTTTGCTTGTGTGCTACTCACTCCTGCGCTCACACCTCCACCTCCCTGAGTGGTGCTGAGGGTGGAACCCAGGGGCCTCAGGCATGCCAGGCCAATGCTCCACAACTGTCCTTCAGTTCCTACTATTTAGTTTTCCCTGTGAATCTTTAAGTTCTTTACATGCCATGGCCTTGGTAATTTTACATCCATATAGAGCAGACAATGGTATTCAGAAATCAGGCCACAAAGGAAATTTTTTTAAGGCAGCCCTGGTTTGAAATGATTAACAATTTCTGTGACATACATAATTTGCAATTTGAAAGTTCCAAGGCTCAATATGTAGTTCATGCTATCACTATTTAACAACTGGTTCTCCCAAACAGACCAAAAAGAAACAAACAAACAAAACAAAACAACTCTAGCCACACAAGCAATGTGAGTGGTAGACTAATACCAGCTTAGGACTGTACCTCCACTAATACTCGTTCACTTACAGCACAGAGCACCTCCAGCTGTAGGAGCAGACAGTATTTCAGTGTGGAATCGATGACTGGTGAAAATCGTTCCATGTGGAGCTGAAGCTAAATAAGCCAACTGGCCGAGTTACTTAGGACCAGGTACTTACTGTACTGACAACAGATAATTTTCCACTTGTCAGGAAATGTAATGGAGTCAAGACATTCCGCCACAAGTGCAGACTAAATGTAATGGATATTCAATAACCCACATTAAACTATAGGATGGGCTTTCAGGATGGTGAGGGGCAGATGAGCTGGTAGCATTAACGTCAGAGGGAATTGTGGGTATGAACATTTTTTTTCTGCTACTGTATAAACATGTCCCTGCTAAAAACTGTTGTATTGCATACATAATATCTACATAGACGAGTTTTGCTCTTGAAAGTATAAATACAAATAAGCGACTGACATTTTTAATGCTATTGTGTTGAGGGCACTGCTTTTTTTCTGATTAAGATGTTCATTATTTCAGCATGGACTTACCAGAAATTAAAATGTCAGAATAAAAATGAAAGATAATAGATCTAAATATGGTAGGTAAAAATGTAAAAGCATTTATTTTACTGAAAATAAAAACCTAGGCTCTTCTATAGCTTTAGATGGGATGTAAGGCAGAGGAAAGGAAGACTCAGAGTCTCCAGCCAACCAATAGGACTTCAAAATTTCTAGGACTAGAGGACACCAAAAGGAAGTTAAAGGTTAGCCCCTCTAGTCTCTTCCTCATTCTCCTGGCAACACCTCCACAGTCATCTGAGCTTGAAATTAGACAATCAACTTTGCGGCTTCCTTCTCAGGAAAATTGAACTATAAGCATCAGGATTAGAGCTGAGATATACTTGGGTACTATGGATTGCATTTTAAATGCTCCCATCAAAGGACCATGAGCTAAATAAAGCCTGATCATTAGCCTGCTGTTCTGAAGGATGGTCAACTAAGAGGTGGACCCTTAGGAAGATGGAACTTTGGGAGGTAGACTATTGGTATAAATATTAAGGCCACTCCACGTAGTTAAAAGGAGATTTATTTAAAGGCGTAACTTACAAATGAAGGGATAGGTAGATTGAGGGTTCTGTGAAAGATGCAGCGTAGTCCGGCGATGTTCTCTGGAGAACTCTCCTCCAGCCACCTCTCAGGTCCGGCTCCCAGCAGCATTGTCATTGGCAGAGTATTTAGTAATATCAATTAAAAAGCTGCACCCATTTGCCAGCAAGATGGCTCAGTGGGTAAACGTGCCTGCTGCCATGACGGGCAACCTGAGAATCAATTCCAGCAAACTGTCCTCTGACTTCTACACGCCCATCATGGCGTGTGCACCCACACACACAAACACGTGCTCACAAAATAAATGTAGTATTTCTAAAAAGCTGTAGCCATTATAGAATGCTGACAACAATAGGGAGAGGGGCTCAGATGAGGAAAAAAGGCTGCAGTGAGGGAGGAGCATCAGAAGTTTACGTGTCCCCCCAAAGTTCTCACACCGGGAGCTCAGCCCCAGTCACGGGGTCGGAAGGTGAGGCCTAATGGGAAATGAGCGGCCACAGAGACACTACCTTCATGGATTAATTAATGCCTTCATCTCAGGAGTCAGCTTTGGGGTTGTGGGTTTCTCATGAAAGAGGAGTGAAGTCCTTTTCTTGTCCTCCCTGCCCTTCTGCCAGGAGATGAAGCAGCAGCAAGGCCCTCACCATACACACAGACTCATGGCCTTCCTCACAGCCTCCAGCACCATGAGAGATAAATTTGTTACAAATGACCAGTGTTCTTCTACAGCAGCAAACATGGTCTAAGATGCAGAGTGATGAATGGAATTCAAATTAAAGGGTAGTACATTAGTGTAGGCTTCATGAAGGCCAGAGTCCTATTAACCCAGCCTCAACAGCAGCATTAAGGACACACTAACCGTGAGTGAGTACATGGGTGTGAACAGCACAACCACAAAAGTAGGTTGGAGCTGATGACTGAAAGGAAAATAGGTAATAAAAAAGTTGATATTTCCATTATCTGCTTGTCTTCAAAAAAATAAATAAAGAGGATGTTGGGAACATTGTGCTCAAACCTCAGTTCACATACCTGCTATTTGTTAGATCTCTGGGAATGAGGAAAGTGTCACTTATGTGTGATCTTATTATAATATGGTTTGAAGACTCAACCAATTAGCTTACATCAGGCGACTGAGCAGCCCAAGGCATCAGTACCACCCAGGTGTGGCTGAACTAAGTGAGCTGACTATATATTCTCAGGATCTTGTTTTTTTTTTTGGGGGGGGGGTTGAAGTGGATAGGGGAGGGTAGTGGGAAATGAACCTAAGGATGGATGCATAGAAGGCCCACTGAGCTACAGTCCTAGCTGTGCATAGCTTGTCAAGAACACAAAGAGCTGGGCTTCTTCATACCACTTTCTCCTGAGCCGTGGACCTGCCCTAGCCAAGGAAAACATCCCTTATGCAACACCAGGATGCCTCTATTTGTTTAACCACAGTGAGTGTCATGGTTCTGAATTCTATTTTTAAAACACAACCTTGGGCTTGCTTGCTAGCTGCTGGCTTCTATTTGCCTGTACTGAGCTCTGCCACCGGTCTTTATCAGTTTCATACATTTGCTTATGTCCCTTGGCCAAAAAACAACCAGCCAACCAAACAAACAAAAAGTTAAAATTATCTCGTGTGTGAGTGAATGCTTTAAGGCTTAAAAAAAGATTGTTTTAAAATTATGTGTGTGTGTGTGTGTGTGTGTGTGTGTGTGTGTTACTTGCCTGTATGTGCCTCATATGCATCGAGTGCTCTGAGGCCAGAAGAGGGTGTTGGTGTCTGGGACTGGAGTTACAGCAGTTGTGGGGCCCTACATGGGTGCTGGAAAACAAACCTGTCCTCCCCTACAAGGGCAATAACCACTGAACCATCTCTCTGGCCTCCCTCCCCTTTAAATTTATTTATTTTAAAGATAGGGTCACACTGTGTAGCTCTGGCTGGCCTGGAGCTCCTTAGGTAGATCAGGCTAGCCCTCAACATTCAACCCAGAGATAGGTCTGCCTGACTCTCTAGCGCTGTTATGAAGGGCATGTACCAACATGCCCGGCTAATGAGAATATTTTCATGAGCCATTCATCATCTCAGAATGGATTCTAGGAAGTTTCTCAGTCTCTCTCTCTCTCTAGAGACCATGGGGGTGGGGGTGTCCAATTCTAACTACCCACACATAGGCTCTCAGCCTTCCCATGTGTCTGGAGTCTGGATGGATGAAGTGCAGGTTAGAGTCAGAGCAGTGCCCACGTAGACTGAGGTTGGACTCAAGGGTCCAGTGAGCTGCCCTCTCCGGGTGGCCACCACCGTAGCCCCCCCATTCTCCTTCTTTGGACAGACAGAGCTCCCTCTTTGTGGCATGAGCCATATGCAGCAAGAGGCCAGCCTGCATTTGGGAAGGAAGTTCCTCTCTAAGTTCCAAGAGCACCGACCTGTGTGGGCTTTGGATGCCTGACCTTGGCCAATTAGTCCCTTGCTCAGTGTAACCAACCGAGTCACAGATTCAATTGGCTCTGCAAACATTTCTGCCACCTCGGGGTGCCGCAGACTCAGGCTCTCCCAGGCTGAGGACTGCTGGCTTAGCGGGGCCCCGGACAGTCAATCCAGGCGGAATGACGCCTCAATGGTCATTATGCAGATGAACGACTACCTAACTCGCGAGCCTCCCGCCGCAGCGTCGGGCTGACCTTCCTTAGCGACCCAGACTCCCCGACACAGGCATGGGGCGCATGCGTAGCTGGGAGGCCAGGCTGCGCGGAAGTAAAGCAAGCGGTGGCGTGGCCGCGCCCTCAAATCGTCCTAGTGG